>JAVKPL010013812.1:0-77429 GCA_032173675.1 Gastrolobium villosum | reverse complement strand
GCCATTGGAATCATATATATTAATGGTACAAATATTTGTTCTTTTAAATAATGTATAATCAGTGTCAAGAAACAGGACCGACCTAGCCGGGTCGACCCGAGAACCGGTAAACCGGTCATATAACCGGTCTGGCTGAAGCAACAAACCGGCTATGCATCAGAACCGGTGGGACCTGGTCCGACCCGGCCGGTTTTTATGAAAACCGGTGATCCAGCCCGGTCCCAAAAAAAAATCATAATAGTCATATTTGAATATTTTTTTCGCTAATTGACTCACATAAGTTATGTACCTACAAAACTAATGTTATCTCAATTATGCACTATGCAGAAAATTTTGATTTGATTTATAGTTAAAGATGTCATTTTCTGAATCTAAAGCCCCGTATCACGATCATTATATTTTTGTTTAATCTTTTATTAGATAATAATATGTGATTTATTATTTTTTATTAAAATATTTGAAATTTTTATCATTTTTTTAGATATTTGAGTATTTTATAATTTTTTTAATAAAAATTATAAAATAGCATATAATTACCGGGTCATACGGTTGAACCAGAGACCCAATACCTCGACCGGGCCGATTTTAGTACATTGTATATGATAGTGTCATTTTAAGTGAGAGAAAGACACTACACAATATTTTTTATTTAAAATTTAAATTTTCTAAAAAAAATCACTCACTTTCTCTCCCATGATTTCCATTCTATTGCTTGTATTTGTCTCTCACTAAAAAAATCGTTTGATCAATTTTTTGTACCGTGAATCGCATTGAATAGTAAGATACAGAAATATAATAAAAATAATTTAAAAATATATATGATTATTACCATATAAATCCAAATTCCAAAAATGACCCAATAAACAAAATACACAGGTAATTAAACTGCAAACCAATTATTTACAAAAAATAAAAAAAGCAAACCAATTATTCTCATACTCATCAATTAAGACTAATATTATCACTATATGATATCATTATACATCATTGACATAATTAATCCATTATCTTCTTCTAAAAAGGATTAATTTTTTAATTTAAATCATAAATAAAATCTTATTTTTTTATATTAAAAATTAAAGTTTTTGTTTTAATTTTTGTACATATCGTAAGATATATTATCGTATAGAGGAAGGTTATACTTACCACCTTTTTTCTTACAACTTTTTACAACCATATCTTAACACCGTTGATTTTCGTCAATCAATGGTTATCATTTATTGTGAATTAATAATTAATTAGAATCCTGTCCCTGTCTGAAAATTGGGTATTATTTTAAATAAAGTATACTTAACATTAGTTATAGGGTTTTATAAGAGTTATGTTGTAGGAAAAATGATTGTGTTATCTTATAGAGATTTGTTTTGCGTGCCAGAATTTTTTTGTTGCTGCGGGCCCCACAAAATGTTGTGTGTGTAGAAAATTTTTTTTGGTCATGTTAATGATAGATGATGAAGGGCTGGCTTGTGGTAAGCATGCTTACCGTGATGTCCAAGGTCCCAGTTTCGACTCGGCCTCTCCACAAAAGCGGGGGTAAGGCTTGACTCGTATGTCCTTCCCCAAACACTCACGGGTGGGTATTGAACTGGGTCGGCCCTTTATGTTAAAAGATAGATGATAAACCCTTAGTTATATGCAAAAACTGAAAAGAAAGCTCATCTTTATTTTTATTTTTTCTGGCTGAAGAACAAACCTTTTTTTTTCTTGTTACCATGATACAATGGAGGTTTGACCTTATGATCTCTTTCAAGCACTCTAAACCCTTGACCATTAGCTCACTCCTAGTGATTTAGAACACACTTTTATTTGTATGGAAGACCATCTTCCTCAGTGATCATCTAGTCCTTTTCTAGTGTCAAAATGATTCCCAAAGCTGTAACTCTTTAATGATTATATGTTTATGTTGGATATATACTACGAGATTCTAAAGTGTGTGTTTGCGTGCTTTTATTTTTTAGCTGCAACTAGAAGAAGAAAAGAAGCTTGCAAAGCAGCAGGAACACAAACTTAAAGAGCATTACCAAAAGTTGAAGATGATAGAGGATATTATGGCTGATAGAACTGCTCATCGTTTGGCACGCGAGTATAATCTGTCTCTTGCAGATAAAAAAATCACTCCAAGTTAAATCCGATTAGCGAGTGTGGTGTGTCTGTTGCAGATAATTGAAGGTTTTTGTTGGACTAACAATTCATGTAAATAACTTTTCTTTTCTGGTTAGGTTTAAGCTCTCTTGTTCCCTGGTGCTGCTACTACTACTAATGAAACTCAATTCATACATGGGATACAATATATACTTTTTGATGCATACCTAAAATCTGTTTTTATTTTGTTTTCTTATGATTCAGTGTAGTGTGCTGGTGGAAATTGAATTTCTTTTATATTAGGTAATTTTCTTAAAAGATTCATATTCTTGAATATACTAATATATCCGTTAGAGTATATATAAATTATTAAAATTTCATCACTCAATCGCTTAAGTTTTTGGATTAAATTGGTTCTTTATATGGTATTAGAGTTTCAATGTCACGAGTTCGATCCTCACTGCCCCAATTTAATTAATAGTTAAATAATTCTTGTGAAGTTTTTCAGCACAGGTAGTGGATATGTGTATTTAAGTCCGGTGGGCTCTCGTGTTAGAGTATAATATAAATCGTTAAAAGGCCCTCACCCAATAATTTAGGCTTTTGGGTTGAATTGATTATTTACAATCTCTTTTTACAAGTAAACTACCATTTTGATTCTTGTCATATTAGGTTGATATCACTTTGATGTAGAGTGACATCAATTTTGCCCTTAATCATGGGGGATCACATCAATTTAGTCTTAGAAAGATGATTTTGATGTATTTGTTATTATGTTTCAAGGACTAAATTGGTGTTATGCATATTTTAGATTTCAAAGTGATCTCAACTCGACTTTTTAGAGACCAAACTGGATGTGTACTTTTTTTTTTTCTGCTTTCAGTGAGAACAAATTCAATTTATCCTAATTTGATTGGGCAGAGGAATGTGGACTGATTTTACAGGTTTAAGTTTTAGCTCTTTATGGTAGCGTTTGGTACACTTGTTAGAATGGGATGAAATATAAGAGTTCTACTATATGTTTAGTGTTTTTTTTTTTTTTTTTTTTTTTTTTTTGTATAAAGTGTTTTTTCAATACATAGCAGAACTGGGTTTAGGATTACAACATGGTATATTTTGGTTCTACTAAAATGGTGGAACCAAGAGAACAGAACATAACTAAACCTTTCCATTATGTTCTATTTAGTTGTAGCTATGAATGAATCTGGAGTCAGGTAAAAGTCTAATATTTTATTTATTTATATTGTAGCCAGAACTTTAATTTTATTCTTGCGATACTTCAAAGGTAATGTTAGCACTTACCAATAATAAATTTCAAAAAATGAAGCACTATTTAATTCGTGGGGTGCATGTTGGGTGGTATAGTATAATAATATGCAATAGTTGTTACCTTTGAAGACTATGCTACAGCTTACTTTGGTCTTCTATGTACCTTCTCCAATAAAAAATGGTCTTTGTCTTGAATGCACATGTGATGACATTTTTTGGTTCTAGCTATCGTAGGGTGTGAGGAGAAAGGTGAGTATGCCAAGAAAAAGTATGTCCCTAACTATTGATGATAATCATGATGATAGGTGTATCTTACAAGGAACATTGCATAGAAAATAGATAGTCCTATTTCGTCATAAAAACCTTTTAACACAGAAAATTCAAAAGAAAATTGTATTTCTTTTTATTTTATCTATCGGTTCATTGATTATTTGATTAGTCCAATATGAGTCGAGTAGGGCCTCATAGACTAGAAAACTTTCCCTTATATTTTTAAAATTTTGAACTTGAGATCACTAATTAAAATAAAATAATCCCTTACCCGCGAGCTTGGTGGTGAATTAAATAAATTTTTTAATATATATAATATAATTTATATTTAATACATATAAGTGTTTTTCTTATACAATAACTTAGAGAGCTCTTATTATGATTCATTAAAGGGGAAAACACTTCTGCTGTTACTGCAGAAGTGTCTTCTTAAATCTTGTTGTCCGTGCCGGTATCAGTTCGATTTCCGCAATAAAAATTGTTTCATTTTTTATTTTTTTAAATTATTGATGGGGCCCGCCATTTGTGTGTCACATTGACTGAAAAGTAATTTCTGGTGTGACTGCAGAAGTTGAAAGACCTTCATTAAATGTGGATAATTTTCTTTAAAGTTTCCATGAAGTTGAATTACTATGAATTAATAATAATTGGATTTTGAATTACTATGAACACATCTTCTAACATCTCATTTTATTAAGTTGAAATTTTGAAAAGACATTGTTTGTGTGGCATGATTAAGAAACATACACATAAACCTTCTATCCCAAAATCATTAGTCTTCACTTCTAACTAGTGAGTGCTGCGTAGAGCAGCTGATTCCAAGTGTCTGGAAGCCCTGCTACACACCAATGTGTACAATCCATGCCTTTGAAACCATTGTAAGAACTAGGATGTGCATCTTTTCTCAACTGTGAGAGAGTTGTAATGTTAAGCAAATGAACAGGCTTGGTTATTGTCTTCAGCACATCTTGCATTACATATGATGCAGGTGGCAATCCAGTCGAGTACGTTGATCCACTTATTGGCTGTGTCTCTTTTGAACAGTTCCTCACTTCTGGCTCATTCCAATCTGCGCCACTAATTTATATGCGCAAGTAGGGGTTAAAAGAAAAAAAAAAAGATGGGGATGGATCCATTTTCAATTTTTTTTTACAAATTACACTAAGTATGACCCGTCCTGTACTCTTGATTGAAGTATGACCGGTCAGACATAGTATAATTTGTAAATAAAAAATTTATAAATATAACATTCTTCCTCGATAAAGATATATGAACACCAATTAAAAATATTAGGTGCTAACAATTATTCAAGCTCTGAATTTAGAGTAAGGATCAATAAATCAGTTGAAGTTTATGTTAATTATTAGCCATTGACCCACTTGTATTTAAGGGTTCTAATTTATTAGGCATGAAAAAATTAAATATAAGTGAGATAAATAGTTAATAATAGGTGTTCAATTTCTAAGACTTAGATATTGTCATGGGCTTTTTTTCCTCCATAAGTAATTTTTTTCGAGTTTAAAGTTTATAAAATTACTTTAGATAACTTTATTTAATATTCACCAAAATTCACATAAAAAAATGCTGCACTCATTTTTTTTCCTCTATTCTCTTCACTTCACATGGGGTCCATATGGACCCTACGCACTTTTCTGTGTGTATTTTGATGAACATTAAACAAAGTTATTTAAATTAACTTTAGAAACATTAAAACTCATTTTTTTTAACAAATGTTTATTTGAATAATTTTTTTTTAAAAACAAAACTAAAAAAGAAAATATGTGACTTGTTTTAAGCCAAGATATCTGGCTTCTGAAAAAACAGAAGCGAAAAACTAATGCAATCTCTTCAAAATCTAATTTTCTCCACAATTCAAAACCCAAATATATATGAAAGATATTTTTTATTGTTTTAACATTTAAATAATTTTTTTTAAAAGTGTTTTTAACTACTATATCCCTTTGAATACAAAATGTTTTTGACTTAAAAAAAAAATTCAACAAAAAACAATGGATAATATTTTTTTTTTAAGAATATCCAAATAACCCTTATGCAGTTATAAGTTGCTCTCCTCCCCATGAATTTATTAAAAGAAAATGTTAATAAACTTACTTGTAGTGGGAAGGAGAAATTCCTTGAAAAAGAACTTTGGTTTTACTTGGATCTACCACTGCATCTACCCATTTAGCCCAAGTTGTCAAGCCCGTTTTAAAAGCTTCCATTCGATCCATGTCTTTGAGTATCTTGTCTAGGGGTGGCAATTTAAGACACGACCCGCCAACCCAACCCGGACCCGACACGAAATTTTCGTGTTCGGGTCAACCCGTTTAATAAATGGGTCGTGTTCGGGTTGGAAAAATATAACACGAAAATATTCGTGTCGGGTCACGGGTAAACCCGTGAACCCGCTCTGACCCGCAAATATAATTTTTTTTTATTTTTTCAAGGTTATTATGGTAATTTTATTGAATGATATAAAAATATATATATATACTCTAGGTTTCTTTTTATTGAAGATTTTTTTTTGTTATATTGCAATCAGATTTGGTGCTTTTTTGGGGCGAGTCGTGTAATAAACGGATCACACTTATATTATAAGATTTTTCGGGTCGTGTCGTGTCAACCCGCAGAAAAAGTGGGTCGTGTTCGGGTTGAGAATTTTGACACTAATAATTAATCGGGTCGTGTTCGGGTTGAATCTATTCGTGTTCGTGTCAGACACAGGTCGACCCGAACCCGACCCACGAACACGATTTGCCACCCCTAATCTTGTCCCCTATTTGAATATAATCCCATCTGCATAAGAAAATGGCCACGTGACTTTCTAACTATTGTAATAAGGGATTTGATTTTCTTTGCATTAGAATTAAACTCTCATGTAGGGGTGGCAATTTAAGACACGACCTGCCAACCCAACCCGGACCCGACACGAAATTTTCGTGTTCGGGTCAACCCGTTTAATAAATGGGTCGTGTTCGGGTTGGAAAATATAACACGAAAATATATATGAAAATATAATTTTTTTTTATTTTTTCAAGGTTATTATGGTAATTTTATTGAATGATATAAAAATATATATATATACTTTTTTATTGAAGATTTTTTTTTTGTTATATTGCAATCAGATTTTGCTTTTTTGGGGCGACTAATAAACGGATCACACTTATATTATAAATTTTTTTGACTTAAAAAAAAAAGAATTTTGACACTAATAATTAATCGGGTCGTGTTCGGGTTGAATTTTTTTTTTTTAAGAATATCGACCAAATAACCCTTTTGCCACCCCTATAAAAATCTAGATTTCGATACCATAGATTTAAATGAGTTGCCTGTCACCATTCAGAATTCAAAAATTAAATTTAAAATTTCAAGTCAAAATTTAAATTCAAATTTGGAAGATAAAAGAAACATTATGTCTACCAACATTTACAACAAATATTGACCATTGATTTAAATCTAAAAATCTTGTCCATCGAATTAATCTTGAAAAATTGATTTTGTTTTATATTTATTTTATTCACTGATTTAACAAAAAAGGAAAGGTTTTTAAAATTTTGTAATGTGAACCCAAAGTTGAAAGCGAAGGAGAAAGCGACACGTCAACAAATTTGCCAAAGTTTGAATTCCATTTAATATTCCTCTTTTAGATTTAAATTTAATTGTAGGATTGGATATTTTTAGTAGTTATAATTGCGATTTCTATGTAAAAAAATCAGAAATTTGTTGAATTCCACTTAATTAAGTCTCATGTTGTAACTCAACTAGTGGTGGACCCCACATTTATTAAAAAAAGAAAAAGAAAAAAAAAGATTTGCACGCAAATCGAAAAGTCACAACATGAAAATTGAATTCTTATGTAAAATGAAAAAATGTTTTCGGTCATAACAATCACCCTCTTAGGGGCACTAATTGAATGAGTTTGTAGAATTCGTACGGTTGCTTGGGTCCTCTACGGTACCACCAGAGCCAAGTGTTGAAAACTAAAACATCCATGTCTTTCCATATATCTCCACTCTGAAGGGAATCAAGGTTCAAGACTCGACCAATTTTTTCCTCTTCTATGATGTCAACCAAATATAAAGAATGGAAAATAATCACCGAAACTCCATAGTCCTGCACAAGTATTGTCATTGGTTGAAACTTTAGTAAACATATAAAAAAAATTAAATAAATTTATAAGATGTTGGCCTTTTTATTCTCTTGAAGAAAAAAATATTTTAAGTGCTCATATGTCACATCCACTATTAAGTACATCCATTTAATAGAAACAAGACTAATATAAATCATTAAAAAGGCCGTCACCTATTACCTTAAGGTTTTGGGTGAAATGGTTCTTTAACATGATATCAGAGCTCCAGGGACCATGAGGTCGCGAGCTCAAAACTCACCGCCCCCACTTTCAGGTGGAATTAAGAAAAACACGAGGCAGACCAAAAAAATGGGCTTGTGCCATATTCCACGCTTCAAGCCCAAATGGCTCTTGCGTGAGGGAATGTGTTAGAGAATATAATATAAATCATTAAAAAGACCGTCACCTACTACTTTAAGATTGAAGAGAGAGAAAAATAAAAACAATCGCTAACGACTTATTTATTAGATACATATATCTCATTTTTAATGGCAATAGCAACCATACAAGGTACTCTCGTAGTTCTAAGAATACTCTCATTTTAAAGATCCAACCTTCATTTATATAACTTTTTTAGGTGGGGACAAGGAGCCCATGGCAGGAAAAACATCATGGATGGGTTAAATAATAATCTTGTGAACCCAACATTAGATCTAAATCCATATTCAAAAACATTTAGTTTATTCTTAACTAATGTGAGACTTCTCCGCTCACAAGCAATGAAATTATGGGGAGATAACTCACTGACCTTGAATGTGTGGTTAGTGATATAGTCAGTGCCCTGTTCTAATATTTGACTTTGGGGCACAGCAGAATGAAGCAAGCATACAAGTGATTGCCAATGGTTGAGACTAACAGAATCCCCTATAAACATGATCTGCTTCCCCTTTAATTTTGTCAAGAAATCTTTCCCATCAAATCTGCAAAGAGTATTTTGATTACAAAAATGCTATTTAAATTGCTTCAAAATTTTTCTGAACCAATAGGTTTGATGAATATAATTAAATGAGGATGGCATAATAAGTGCTAAAGAATTCAATAATCTTAACCAAACAAATGCATTTAAGCTCACGGGTTAACAGTGCAAAATGTAAAGTTCTATTGTCCTTTTCCTTGACCCATAATTTTGCTACTTATTATTGTTAAACCTATCACATGCCAGTTAATCACAAGAAGCTATCACATGCCATTTGGTCCAAGTAGCAAACAGCTAGCACTCACGTTGACTTTGGTCACATGTTATTGATATTTAATACAAACATTAATATTAGGCGATGGAGAAAAATTAGGATGTTGTTAAAGAAAGATTCTTGATATATTCAGTGAATTCAATTTGAGGGTAAAGTATTGACGTTTTGTTAATTATAATCAGATAATTATTATGTTTGTTAGTGTATTAATAATAAGTTAATACTTGAATGTATACTTTATTTAGGTATACTAATTTCATACAAGTTTCATTGTTGAAAGCAATATCAATTAACGCATTTGTTATATCACTTCGTGACTAAGCGCTTGAAAAATAATAATAGCAATTAATTTTAAAAAATGAAATAAAATTTTGAACAAAGGAAATTTTTTAAAATAATTAAATTAAAATTTTTATAAACACAAAAAAATGTTAATTAAAAATAAAATCATGTCTTAAAGAGTAAGAGGATATAATATAGATTATCTCTCATCTTTAAGATAGAAAACTAGGAAAAAAATTACTCTTAAAATTTCCCTTTGTATTACACACTAACCAACCACAGCCTAAGCACAAAGTCTAAGGCACATGGGTATGTGGGTTTTAACTTTTAATTTAAAATAAGGGTTTATCATTTTATTTTTATTTTAATTTCTTAATGTGGGATGACCATAAAAATTTTCCTATACTCACAATATTATACACTGTGGTCTAAGGCACATGGGTCAGGGTTTTAAAAAAAATAAAAAATTTTTCTGGCACACAAAACGAATTTTTTTATTTTTTAAAAAAAACAATTGTGGGACACTTTTCCTACAAAAAAATATATCATCTTGAAATAAAACCCCTTTAATTTAAAATAAATGCGGTAATACATGCTTTCTACCTTATAACTTTTACGAGATATTAAAAAGACGAAAGGCGCCGTTGATAATAAATGGAGAGTACAAAAAGTTTAGTCATATCTTAAAATGGTAGATGTATTTATATGGTAACTATATTTAATAATACAAGTACAATAAAGTAATGGAAAATATTGACCTAATATATTATTTCTTCATATTCAACTAATGTGAAATAAACGTGATATGGATAATCTCGTGGCAGATACGAGGCCCAGTTGCCCATAAATAACCCAATGGACCCAATAAATAAGGTTTTAAGACTAAAGAAATGCATTTCACATATATCATCTCTCGTAGTGACACACGAAATTATTAGGTCAGGCCTTTAAGTCATCTTAATTATGTGGTAAAGTGGGTTGCCCGTCTCACTTCATCTTTGAAGGAGGACTAGAAAATTTAGCCTGCCAAACCCCTGAAATTTTACACTAAAAAAACAAAAATTGAAAAATTCAGTCCGAGCAAGCTAGCAAGCGATGAATTTGAAAAAAAATCAGCTCTTCCTGCACCGATAGTCGGGCCGGGTGGGCCGATCCCATTTTGGCTCCTATAATCCTAATAGTTAATTGTTATGGGATAGATACTTGATTCTAATTACACCTATAAGATGTAGCCCACAAATAGACATCTTACATATGAGATAACATGCAAGAGCCACTTCTAAGCACCAATGAGGTTAAATAGTGTCATAATAAGGATCAATCACTATGTAACAAAGGCTTGAAGCTCAAGTATAATCATATATTCCATCTTAACCAAAACTCGTAACCTATATGCTGATTTGTGTGTCACAATGCTTTACAAGTATCCCCAATTTATCCGGGCCACGTCTAGCCTCAAATCCTTCATCTTATCTTGCGAAGTCACATAATAATCCCATTATCATCATCTTGCAATACTCATTCTAGCAATGAACTAGATTCCTATTAAATGAGACTCAACCGTGCAGTCAAGCCCAACCCATATTTGACTGAACAAAAGTAACATGTCAATATATCGAAACAACATCTTTACAATTATGTAATACCCACATATATTATTATTATTTTTTTTTTCATAAATACCCACATCGTATCAAATACGATACTCATACTGATAAGTGATAGCCATGTTTACATACGCCGTATCATGAAATCACTATCTATCAACATTACCATCGTGATATCTTTTTTTGGTAGATGTCCTAATCATATCTTTTATCTCAAACTACTTGAGTGATTAAAAATGAACTCAAATAAAAGTAAGAATAGATGAAGCAAAATCACTATTCATACACACATTCATTGAAAACTAAAAGAAATTGAAGAACACATAAAGTCAATTTGTACCTTGGTAAGTCACAGTTCTTGGGTTGCCACCTGTATTTGAGGTATTGATGATCAAGACGACCATATCTCAAGCAATCAAACTCCATACGAATGTGAGGGCATAATGAAGAGTCATAAAGAGGATAAGAATCATCCCAAACCCAGTTCCCTTCATACATGTTGCATCCTCCATCATTCCCCAAACACACCCATGGATACAGAAAAATTGCCACTACAAACAAACCATATATTCCAACACCCATCTTTCTCTCTCTCTTTGTTGGTATCTATCTGTAAAGCACAGATGTGTGAATGTCTTATATATAATTCTAGACAGTTGGCCAGAATTGGTAAAAAAATATAGGATTTTATTAATCTCCTTCCACATAAGATAACTATCTTATGTGGTAAAAGAAAATGAGTAGGTCCCACTATTACATGAAAAAAAAAATAAGGTGGGATGCTTTTTTTCATCAGTGAGATAAAATGAAATAAGTCACCTCATGTGAAAGGAGAGTAATATTTTGTGGATATTGTCAAAAATAAAAAATAAAATCTGGGTTTGTCTCTCGGTTTGTCTCTGTACATAGGATATATGGGGAAGGAAAAAAAAAAAAAAGGCAGTGCTATGAATGTAAAAATTGATGACCAATTGTCTTTATATATAGTTTCTTAATGGGACATCAATTGATGAGATGTTAATTTTGTTTTGTAGCCTGAAATATTGTATACACAGTTTATTGACAGAAAAAGTGAAGCTTTTTATTGACTTGAAGAGGGTTGGTTGGTATATGGCTAGCTAGATGGATTGATCTTTTAACTAAAGTGATCTTAGATCTGTTTGTGCCTTTCCTAATATTCTTTCACATGCAACACATGACCAACACCTCACTCAATTAGACCAACTCAATTTGTTTTTTTTTTTTAATTTTTTTATTTGCCTCATTGTTTCATCTGAATAAATCTTTGGTACTACTGTTGCACCAAAGATTCAGTACATCCCACAAATACAAATATTACATGTCAATTAAGATTTTTTTTATTTGCCTCATTGTTTCATCTCTGTTTCCTTTATTCTTATTTTCTTTTTATATTTGAAAGAGACACAAAGATAATGGATGGACACGGTTGGTATGAAGAAAAACGGAATATGAATTTATTGTTTAAACTTTAAAATTTGCAACTTATGTTTTCTTTTTATATTTGAAAGAGACACAAAGAGAATGGATGGACACGGTTGGTATGAAGAAAAACGGAATATGAATTTAGTTGTAGGAATATAAACGATGCGAATAAAATGTTGCAACTTATGTTATTTCTTAATATCTTTCGAGCCGACAGAATATAAAAGTATAATGCAAGAATTGAAATAAAATTGATATCATGCAAAGAAACTTGTACTAATTAACGATGCTATTATTATAATAATAATAATAATAATAATAATAATAATAATAATAATTAGTAGTAGTATTATTATAATAATAAAAAAATTTCGTTGCCTCAATACAAGAGTAAGAATTTATTTACACACATATACATATAGTAAATTAATAACAATCCTATTTAAGATACATAAATACATATATATAACCCCATTCAATTACCGTATACATATAGTAAATTAGTAACCCCATTTAAAAAGAACTATTTTATTTCTTCTTGCTTTTTTAGTAATTAAAAACAAAATTAATCAATTAATAAATTAAAAGATCTTCCTTCCTAATAACTACTATCATAATAAACTTCATTAATTTTTAATAACTATTAACTCAATCTTTATCTCTCTCAAATATTAATAATTTCGCAAAATATAAAAAATAATTTTATTGATTCAATATATATACTAATTTAATAATATATCATTTTTTTAAATATATAAAATTGCGTATCATTAAATCTGCATTCATTAAGTTTCACTATATATTTTTTGGAAAATCATTTTCTTATGATTATCTCATATAATATAGATAATATCATATGCAAGACCACATGCAAGAGGATACAGAAAATAAAGGTGGGATCCACCTCTATTGTGTGCATGTAGGAACTTGGCTTTTCTTTTTTCAATAAATTCAAAGGTCGAACTCTTTCAGGGTGGCTCTCCCAAATCTTTAAACGAAGACTCTTTTCCATCTATGCCAAAGTAGTTTGGTGGAACTTGGCTATTCTTATATAAAATGAGAGAAATAAAACCCATTTTTTAACTCTTTTACATGTCATCAATTGTGCATTCATGAATGATATTGACGTGTCTTTATAATTTTTTTTTTTAAATTCAGTTTTATTAATGGGTATGGATCAATTCGAAATCAACAGTTAAAATATGGAAAAAAATAATTACCGATAATTTTAAATTGATCGAATGGTAACCAATCTTTAGTAAGAGTAATAAAAATAAAATAATAATAAATATAATATTTTCCTTTATTAATTATGATAATACAATACTGGTCGATTTTTTTTTTTTTATGAGATTAGTAGGTAAAGGATAGAGAAATCAACAGTTTGTAAAAGAGAGAAATATTTATTTACTCATGTATTTTAAATTGATCGAATGGTAACTTCAGTATAAAGTAATTTTCTTTATAAAATGGTAATAAATATAATATTTTCCTTTATTAATTATGAAATTTTAATGGTCTTTTTTATTTTTTTTTTTGTCTTTAATTATAGGATAGAGTGATTAGACGTATCGAGTTTGTAGTTATTAAGAGAGAAATATTTATTTACTCATGTATTGATGTTTATGTTTTATTAACTTGTGTCATAAATATCTTCATTATTCTTTATTAATTTCTTAGAGAAAATATTAAATATTTTTAATTTTTAATTTATGAATATTAAATATGTGAATATTGTTTAATAATTTTAATTTTTTCTTTAATATATACCCTAAGATAGGTATTATACATGGAAATGGATCTGGGATCTTAACCTTATTACCTCACCCTTATTTTAATCATTCTTCATTTAATGTTTATTATATTTTGATTACTAGTATCCTCATATTATAATAAATAATACAAATTTAAATTTATCATGATCCGGACCCCACATATGTAGAGTCAAGGCCCAATAAAAGTAAGGTCCAAACCACTGTTAGCGACATATATAATCACCATGAATCTTGCACGAAGACTTGGCCACTAAGTTAACGTGACTTAATTGAAGGAACTCTTCTACAAATTATGCCTAAATAGTTTTGATGATGTCAAAGCATGAAGAATTTATTTGAAGATGCTAAAGTTTTGGGTTAGATAATTTTTAGATTTTTTGTTACACATTAGATATATCAGTAAGCATGATTTCAAGCTCCATTGCATAACATGTATTTAGTTATGTTAAGTGACCTAATAAAAAAATTTAAAAATTAAATAAACAGGTTTTTAAAATTAAAATCCAAATCAATTAAAAATTTGTTTTAATAAAAAAGGAAAGAAAGAGTATATGAATATATACTTTTACGTTGATTAATATATATGAATATATATTTTGACGTTCTTTTCAAAATTGGTTTTACGTTGTTTGATATATATATATATATATATATATATATATATATATATATATATATATATATATATATATATATATATATAATTTATTTTTATTTTCTCTACACACACAAAAAAATTCATCTGTTAGACACAAAATTATATGTTGTCACTTTACTTTTTCTCTCTCTTCCCCAAAAAAAAGGATCCCACCTGCATCAATAAGTGTATAATATATCTTCTACAACGTAAGAAAACTATTACCCATAAACGAAAAAGTAAAGAAACGAAAACTACAGCTTCCTTTTCAAAAATTGTTACGTTGATTGGTTTTTATAAATATATATACAAACTTTTGCTTTTAATAAATAAAATAGGGGGAAAATGTTTCTTCAGTTAACGCAAATAAGTTATCTGCATTTACTCCTAAAACGACATGTTGTTTTGATATTGAAATTTTAAAAAATTATAAATATAAAAACTATTATAATCTAGAATAAATTAAAATTACAAAAATACCATAATTTTCGCCCCAAAATGACGTCATATTTGACATACTACAGATAACTTATTTGCAGTAAATGCGGAAAAAGTGAACCCATAAAATATTGTTTAACCAATTGTTTTGTCCAACGCCCGTACACAGTGGTTCATCTTTGTTTAAAAGCTATAGTATACAAAGTTAGTTAGATTTTAAATAATAATAATAAAAAAATGTAAAAAGCAATGGGAACGGATCAACTTATCACCAAAAAATTTATAGCTCTTACAACCAATTTAATTATCGTTGATTTCCGTCAATCTAACGATTATAATTTATTAGGAATTACTAATATTTATTATGTCATATTTATTAATTCACAATAAATTAAAACCAATAGATTAATGGAAATCAACTGTGATTAAATTGGAAGCATTTAATTCAAGATAAATTAAGGTTATAACCACATTTTTTGTTTTACTTTGTGAAAATTTGATCCTCTCCCGAAAGCAATTGCACTTTCCTCTATAACAAAAGCGTGGTCAGAATCCTTTTGTATATAATAATAAAGAGAATTTGATGATTTGTGTAAGATTTGTGTTTCAGTGATAAAAAAAAATAAAAAATATAAAAAATATTAAATCTGAATTTTTTTGTTGTTGTTATACATTGTGTTAATCCAGATTTTTGTTTGGGATTTATTGTTTAGAAACCTAATCTTGAGTTGTTTTAGAAATTTTATTGTTGAAATATTAAATCTGAATTCTCTGTTTTAATTGAGATATATTGTGCTTAAAATTCAGATTTCTTGTGGTTTATTACTAAAAGATTTATCTAGAACCAATTCTGAATTTGGATATTGAAATTTTAAAAAATTATAAATATAAAAACTTTGCACGTAAAATTACAAAAGATCACAAATATGATAATATTTGACATACTACAGATAACTTATTTGCAGTAAATGCGGAAAAAGTGAACGTTTAACCAATTGTTTTGTCCAACGCCCGTACACAGTGGTTCATCTTTGTTTAAAAGCTATAGTATACAAAGTTAGTTAGATTTTAAATAATTTATAAAAATAAGAGAGAGAGAAACTTTTACAATTGCATACATCTTTCAAATGTTCACAGTATCATATTTATTATGTCATATTTATTCTCAATAAATTATAACCGTTTTCTCTGAATAATCATCTTTAGTTCTTCGTAAGTTTGCAAGAACATTTTCAAAGCTCTCACCGTCTCTGCTCTTTGATAAGTTCTCAACCATTTGGAAGCATTTAATTCAAGATTCTTGGAATTAAGGTTAAAGAACCCTAATCACATTTTTTGTTTTATTTGCTAAAAATTTGAGATCTGTTGAGGTAATATGTTAAACCTTGTTTTGAGCATCCTTTGATATAATCTTGATACTTGATATTGTTGATTTAATTTTTTGTTTTCTTTTTGATATATTGTGAGTATTTTGATTTCTTTATTTTGATTTTAAGTGAGTATAGTAGAAATCTTGATGCTCTTTGTGTAAGATTTGTGTTTCTAATTTTTTTGTGAAAGATAAAAAAAATAAAAAATATAAAAAATATTAAATCTGAATTTTTTGTTGTTGTTATACATTGTGTTAATCCAGATTTTTGTTTGGGATTTATTGTTTAGAAACCTAATCTTGAGTTGTTCTAGAAATTTTATTGTTGAAATATTAAATCTGAATTTTCTGTTTTAATTGAGATATATTGTGCTTAAAATTCAGATTTCTTGTGGTTTATTACTAAAAGATTTATCTAGAACCAATTCTGAATTTTTTTGTGAAATTTTGAGAGAAATTACAATTCTGATTTTTTCTGGATATAGTGTGATAATTTTTGTTTAAATCAGAATTTTTAGTGTCCATCATTTAGATACTTGATATAAATAAATACAAGTTCCCTACTGCTGAAAATTTGTAGTTTGTGATACATATAATTGTGCTCTAAATTTTCTGCATATATCATATCATTTTGGAGCTTGTTGTTGTGCCTTATTTGATATATCAAGTGTGATATGACTTTGTAATAGGTTGAAAAAATTTCTATTTTAAATCTAAGATATTGTATTGTCTGTTTAAAGTGGAGTTGTTGCGTGTTGTAAATCTATCCTAGGTGTGTGGGTGCAATCGTGTGGGTTGGCGACCTTGTGCTTGGCTTGAGAGTGTGTCCCAAGGCCTGGAGCCTCAAGAATCCACTAGGGAAAGTGGAGGTCTTGTGTGAGAGGAGTTGGTGAACTCCTTAGGTTCGACTGGAGAGTATTATCAGGGCTTGGAGCAGTGTCGGCACTAGGAAGGTTTTTGATATTTTGTTTGATTGCTTATGTGACGTGTGTTTGTAAAACAGGTACACTTGTGATAAATAAAATATCTGCAACTACTTCAGTCTGGATGTAGCACCCTACTTAGGCTTAGTGGGTGTGAACCAAGATATATCGTGTCTCTTGTCTCTCTGATTTAATTTCTGAATATTTTGTTTAGGGACTTAAAGTAACACAGATTTCTTGTTTTAGAGTGCTTTAGCACCTTACTGGTTCTATTATAATTCTATTATAATTGCTATATCATTTAAACTATTTTATGGTATTTGGAAATTAATCCTTTTCTGTTTTAAGTAAGAAAGCTTGTTGCTGCGTTTGCTCTGTAAAATAAAAGGTCATGTACATTTTCTATTGATATACATCATATAGAAATCATTTTGGGCATATAGGGACCTAAGGTAAAATTAGTAAAATTGTTATATCTGTGTGATTGTTATCTGTACTGAATTTGTAAAATAAATTGATAACTGTCAATCTTGTTGAGTTGGTGTAGTAATTGAGCTTAAGAGTTGAACTTTATCTAGACTTTACAGATTTAAGGATCTACTAAGAAAAAGTTTTTGAAAAAGTTTAGAACAACTACTCACCCCCCTCTAGGTGTTCCGTAAGCGTCATGTGTAAGAAGCCACTTGCCCAACATTAACTAGTAAGAAACCCTTAATATGTCGCCACCTTAGACAAGTTGGCCAGCAACGAGAACCAATGAAGGGTTAGCAGCTCCAGCTTACTGCCATGGACCACAAAGTCTATTACGAACATAGGCTTACCCATTAAGGAATAGCATGAGAGAAGCCATCCCTCTCCGCCAATCAAACAGAACACCGCCTCATAAAGGACGATGATAAACACGATGTAACATCCCGAGCACTGACGAGGGCGGGGAGTGATCGCCAGTGCAAAGAGGCACAGACAAGGAGCGGCTCCTGACAGGCTTCCAGTGTGAGGTTACATGTATGGATGAGTCGAATCGACACCCAAAGAGAGGTATTGCAAAGATCGTGCAGATGTGAGACTGCACGGTTTGGAACAACTTATAAGAATTAATTGGTACTACCTATATTAACAAGATGCATCTTCTTTTCGGTAGCCCGGAGCGGAAGAACTACACAATTAAGCATGCTTGACTTGGAGCAATTCTGGGATGGGTGACCTCCTGGGAAGTTTTCCCAGGAAGTGTGCGAGTGAGAAAAAAGCACACTGAAAAATCTCGTGTTAGTATGTGGGGATAGTCGTTGATTCTTGAAGCGGCCGAACGTTACAAGTGGTATCAGAGCAGGGCCTCTTTTCCAGTACGGTGTGGTTCGAGGACGAACCAGGCGGAAGCTGGTGGGCATGTAACATCCCGAGCACTGACGAGGGCGGGGAGTGATCGAGGGTGCAAAGAGGCACGGACAAGAAGCGGCTCCTGGCAGGCTTCCAATGTGGGGTTACATGCATGGATGAGTCGAATCGACACTCGAAAGAGAGGGATTCCAAAGACTTTACAGATGTGAGACTGCACGGTTTGGAATAGTTTATAATAATTAATTGGTACTGCCTATACTAACAAGATGCATCTTCTTTTCAGTAGCAATTTCGGGATGCGTGACCGCCTGAGAAGTTTTCCCAGGAAGTGTGCGAGTGAGGAAAAAGCACACTGAAAAGTCTCGTGTTAGTATGTGTGGATAGCCGTTGGGTCTTGAAGCGGCCGGGCGTTACACACGACGCTCAGACACTATAAATACGAAGACCATTGGCCCCTATATGATATCTCGCTTTTGTATTTGAATTTCCTTGAATACAAAACTGACTTGAGCGTTGGAATGCCCTTGCATGTACCCCTCACATTCGCTCTCATTCAACTCAAAGAAGCTAAAGTACTATTCAGATAACACACGAATACATCTCGCCTGGACCCCAAGCGTCTCAGCGACAGCATAATACCAATCATTCTCTTCATCAACATTCTTTAACTTCAACCATGTGTGGTAAGACCCAATCCAATTGGTGTTGGACTAATCAGATGATGAAATGAAATGTGTTTTTTTTAATAAAGCATTCATATCCATGCATACTTATACGTACCGGTAGCAACTTTAATCCTTGTACTTATATTCAATAGATATTTATTTACGTGGACAAGGATACTACTCGCGTTTTAGTTAAATGGATTACGTTATCTATTTATCATTATTTTTTTCATAGATTAGTAAAATATACATATAGTTAAGTAATAACCCCTTTTAACAAAAAAAATTCATTTATTCTTATTCATTCATGACATAAATAAAACATGACATAGTCGTGTGAAGAAATCACAATCATATAAAGATAAATCAATGGTGATGATTTTGTAATTACCTATTTCAATATTTTTCTTCTTCTCCCTCTCCTCTTATCAAAATTCATTCACCTTTGTATTGTTATGATTCCCAACATTATCATATCATATCATATTTTATTTAATATGTCATAGTACTACAATAATTAAATACCAAATTAATCAATTAATAAATAGTTTTTCTCGCTTAATAATGAATATTTTACTATTTTTTTAATATTTATTTATTAAATATTTATCTCTTTGTTTTGCATCATTATAATCTTATCCAACTCGAACTGAATTAATCGAATAATTGATGATTTAAAATAACTTTCATCTATGAATGATTACTAATTTCATATATTATAAAAAATTATCAATCACTTAATATTGTATTATTTTAATAAAAATAATAATATAAAATTGCATATAATTAAATATGCATTCGTAATATTTCTCTATAATTTTTGCAAGAGAATAAATTATTAAATAACTCTTTTACATGTCATCAATTGTGCATTTATTAATAAAAAAAGAGGCAGTAAGGATCAAACTCGAGATTATTTAGTCACGCTTGTTGTAACACTCCGTTCAAGAACTAGTTTGTTATTATTACATATGATATTAAGCGCAGTTACAATCATAGCAGTTGATTAAAATACTGATAAATTTTTCTCTTTTAAAAACATACTATTTTCTAATTAAAACACTTTCTGTATTTATAAATAATTCAAACTATAATTAACTCATACAAATTGTGGAAACATCTAATTAATATCGCTTAAATGTTTCATACCACATGAAGTTTCCATAAACAACATTGCTTCACATGGCAATAATGATAGTTAATCACACAAGGTGATAGTTTCCTACCAACATCGCCCAAACAAAATGGACAGAGCTCCGTTTGTTTTGTCAGACATCTAGGAATAATTCCCACATGATATCTCAGCCTGATAAACAATTCAACAAATACTGAAATCATCTCATTTTATCCAATAGGGGTACAAGCCCTTCCATTATAATTGTATCAAAATACGTAAATGTCTAAAGACTACATAAATGAGAACTTAACTAATACAAAATAAATGATCAAAGTCCTTTACATGCATTAACAACTATGATCATAGGCTAAGTCCCTTCTCCATGCATCGACAATACATACGCTCAAATAAAACTACATAAACATATGATGCTACAGTCATCCAAAATAACATGCTATATGCAAGTCCATAATATAAAAAACATAAACTACAATAATAGTTAGTCAACAGCATGTCGTACAAGTCAACCTACTGTGGCCTCCTACCAACAGATGCTCCAGCACCCTCAGTGCCTGTACCTGAAAGGTGGTCCCCACAACACGGGGTGAGATAAACATCTCAGTAAACTATGGGTTCTTGGAGGATTCCTCCACCCAGAGTTCACTTCAAGTGTATAAGCAATAATAGTAAATAATACAATATATATATCCATGCAGAGTGTAAAACATCTCCATAAGACATCCCTTCGGCACCTCGCCATCCTATGGATTCTCAAATGCAAAGAGTCCTACTGGCCAGGGAATCTACCAAGTATGAATTACGCATCGTCATGCAATATACAAGCACAGGGAAACACCACCCTATGCCACACTCAGTGCATACATATACATATATCAATGCTTTAAACTACTTTATTGCAATTACATGCACTAACAATAACTACTACTCCATTAGGGCTTGGTGGAACAATGAAGGGATAAATCCCAAGGTCCAAAGACTTACCTGCTTCCAACCAACCTTTGTCTCACCACCAAGTATGCAAACAATCAAACTTTTCTCAAAGACACAACCTCACAAAATAAACACCTACGCAAAGGTGTAATGACATCGATCATAAGCATTTACGAATATATCAATGTTCATTAATCATATAGGCAATTCAAACAACACTTGGTATGAACTCACCTATACTTGAATAAGTCAAGTATCCAAATCAAGATCCATTGATTCCACCAATGGTTGATCAATCAAAGAAGGTCCATAAGGCTCAATTCTAAATTCAAGTGAACACATCAAAATTAATATCAAACACTCCAACCAATCACATTACTTGGAATGCAAGAAATCACACAACCTAGGCATAATTTTTGAAATTTAATGAAGGTGGGCAAAATGATCTTCCAAATACATTTTCATCATTAAAATCATTATCTAAACACTTTTCTCCAAAGGACCTAAGCCCCAATCATGCTCAAACTATCCACATTCAAGTCATATATTCATAAACTCCACCTAAAACACCCATTATCATAGAAGCCCATAAAATGCTAGTTTCTTAATATGAACTCACCTAGAAACATGCAAGGAAGGTTCTCCAACCCTCACTTCAAGCAATGGACCTCTACAAGACACCCAATCAACAATGGGTCGCCACTTTCTCCCTCATTTTTCTCTTAATTCAAGACTTTTTAATGGAAAGTGGATTATAGGTTATATTCTCTTCATAATTCTAAGCAACTTTGATTTTTTACTTCACTTGATTTTATTGAGAAATAAGGAAATTGCAAATCAAAGCTTTTCACCAATGGCTTCGAGTTCAATCTTCTGGTCCACGAAGAAGATGATACAATTGTGAAGTGTTTCTAAGCAATAATACTTAACCTTAGATAAATAACTTTCAATTAGGTAAAAATTTATCTATCCCGTTATCTTAACTTTCTTCTAAACTGGTCATATTGGCTTAAAATATTTTTATAATAATATTTGCCAACTTATTTTTAAGTTTCAGGTAATTTTGCCTACACAGTTTTTTAGCCCAAAGCTATCATTAATTGGAGCAAACTTTTGGTGCTACCGATGCACCATACATCGGTCCCAAAAAAGTAAAAAATTAGGATAGAAATGGAATAAAAATGAAAGTGTGGGTTTAAATGGGAAGAAAAATTACCTTTTTTAGAACAAAGATGTACCCAAATGGGTACATCCGATGTATAGTTGAAAATTCCCATTAATTGCACTTTTTGCTCAAAAGTGGCTTTCACCCATTTAATCACATGCAATTTTATAATTACACAGGTTAAGGTTATTATACTTGCTTTGATACTAAAATTAATTTAACTCAAAACCTTAAGACTATAGATGAAGGTATCTTAATTAATTTATATTTACCTATCAAGAGAGGTAGGATAGTTGAGCACACTTAGTTTTTGGTGTTAAAGAATAGGATAGTTGACCATACTTAGTTGTTGGTGTTAAAGAATGTGTGTTGTGACTTGTGATGACATTGTGGCTTGTTGCCTCGTTACCAAATGAGAAGGTAACAAAATGGTGTAAAATAAGTAGGATTGCTTGTTTAATGGAAGTACCTTGCATGAAAAAAATAAAGAATGGAAAGGGAGCTGGTCTCTTTCTCTTCCATTACTGAAATTTAATTAGCTAGATTGAAATCAAGCCAAAGGTTTCTTTACTATTTATGTCATTTCTCCTTCTGAATTGTAGACTTTACTCCATTTTCCTTTATTTAGTGAACAATTTGTCAAGAATCGGTGCTCTGAGAATGTTTAATGATGATATCAAGGCAAAAGAAGCTCTGGAGCAGAGTGAACATGCAAACCTCACGTGGCTTGAATCTCTGATTCGGGTATCTCCTGGTATTGAAAATTCCATATTGAATATAGAATTATATTTTTGAATTTGAACCTAAAACTTTGACAACTTCCCAATTACTTTGATAGCTAAAGGTATATACTAGCTGGAGCAAAGATATTATCTTGACTTATTTTCTTGAAACTCTTTTACTAGAGGGAGGATATTCTTACTACTAAAATTTTCTACTACTAACTTACTACTTATCTAATCACCATTGAATCACAGAGAGAGAATATTAAAAAGTTTTTGAAAAAAGAGAAAATGTTGATTCAATGGTGATTAAATAGGTAGTAAGTTGGTAGTAGAAAATTTTAGTAGTAAGAATATCCCTCCTCATAAAATATAGGCATGTCACCACCATTATATACACCAAACATATAGTCCAAGTTAGCTTATATGACACCACAAATTCGAGGCACATAGCATTGGAAAAACCAGCTTACTAGTCTCATTAAACAAATGTCCAAAAGAGGTGCCAACCTAGAAAGAGCCAACCCTATCGGGTCATAGGTTTTCTTAGTTCCTACTTAAAGCTTTAGGCTTAAGACAACTTTCATCCCCCTCATAGATCAGCAAAGGATATTTCGAGAAGTGTTCTGTTTTTTGGTATTTATGGCAGAGGAAAAACAAGGACAAGGAACTAATCCTCCTCAAGAGCAACCTAACGAGCCTTTGCCAAGTGAGTGTTAATTTTATTCTTTCCTAATATTCAATGCAAAGCCAAATTAATTCACCAAGTGGTATCAATATATGTTGTTGCAGGGTCTTACAACCAGCTTCTGGGGAGAAATAATCCTACAAAAACAAGTTGGCCTGAGCTGGTTGGAGTCACTGAAGAAGAAGCAGAAAAAAAGATAAAAGAGGAGATGGCTGGGGTTGAAATTCAAGTGGTTCTGCCTGGTTATTTTGTGACTTGTGATTACAAAACCCAACGAGTTCGATTGTATGTTGATGATTCTAAAATGGTCCTCAGGACTCCGAAGATTGGCTAATCCGTCTTCCAAATATCATTTTGTAATATCTTCATGTTACATTGCAATAGCAGTATATTATATATTATGGTTTGACCGGAACCTTGGCCTACATTATGTTCTATATAAATCAATAAGAAGGGTTCTAGCGGGAAATTTCTACCTTTCTGCTCAAGAAAAATTCAGGTTGTTTGGTTCCCATAGGATGATGTTCCCCATTCTAACCTTAAATTCACATATGATTGCTCTTATTTGTTTGGGACACAGTTGGATGCGAGTTAAATGCTCAATTATATAGAATATGAGATTTATTATTCTTATGTTGCATAAAAAAATAATCTATCTCCTACACACACAGATTCAAGATCCCTACTTTAATTTTTCTTTCTCTTCCCCTAAAAATGGACCCCACCTATACCAATGAGTATGTAGAAGATAACTCTTATCTTCTACTACATAAGAAAACTATTACCCTACAATAAATATCATAGTTGAGCTTAACTTTAGGATTTATATTTGTCTTGTTATCTTTTATCACCTATTCTATCCTATGGAAATTGATAACGTCAGTAGTTTTAACTTTCAAATCGAAATGCAGCTATGCTCAACAAGAAAAATTTTAATTGAAATGTGACTGGAATTTACTTTTCAAAGCCTGATAAATAAATATTTTTAAAGCAGTTCATCATCACATCTAATAACGAATATTGATTTCACGCTTTCTTGAATTAACATTTTATTTGGGGGGCTGAAAATGTCCATTATTATTTGGGAAAATTATTTGTATGTAAGTTATTTTCTTTTAGTTTTTTTTTTTACGTACTCTACATAATACATATTTATAATATGAAAAAAAAAATTATTTCTTATCAGTTATATCTGCTGATGTGGAAAATGATTTTTTTTTCCTTCATATTATAACTATGTATTACCAAAAGTATATAGAATAAAAAACTAAAAGGACACAACTTATATACTTTAGAACTACACAATACACCCTTATTATTTTTCCTCTCAATTGAAATGTTGATTGTTGGTTGGTGATGAAATTGTAGGCCAATGGGCTCTCTACTACGAATAAATCTTTGGTGCTACTATAGCACCTAGATTCAGTGCATCCTACTAATAAAATCATTACACTTCATAGGAGAGAGAAAAAATATGACAGAGAAAAAATAACTTTAATTGACATGTAATATTTTTATTTGTGAGATGTACTGAATATTTAATGCAACACCAAAGATTTATTCATCCACAATGAATTGAACACATTTCAATTTAAAGGCCTCTTGGGTTTACCGAGTCAACTTCAATTCATTGGATGCCTTAGGAGTTAGGAGGTTGCCATTCCCCGTTAAAAGCCGATGAGTTCGGCAGGGCATGGCTTGAGGTCATCCTTATTCAGATTCAGTGTTTTGAAGGCGTTTCAAAATAGGATGTCAGGCGAACTCCCATTATCGATCCACGGTTGCGGACCCAGAAAATTATATGAAGGAGGCGAAAATTTTAATAAATCCAACTTATAGAATTTTAAATAAAATATAATTTAACAAGTATATTAAATTCATGAATTTAAAATAGATTATTTCATTACCATATGCCATGTCAACCATGAAAAGTAGGAGAATCACAATCTTAGGTCAAAAAACATGTACAACGATCTCTCAAGAGATGCATCCATTAAATAATTTTAATAACAAATATAATCACATAACTAAAATAAATCCAAAAAGAGGGGGAAGTTGTAGGACCCAAATTAGGCAAGCACCTAAAACTAACATCATAAAGTTCCATAATGCCCACATCAACTCATCTACTTCAATTATCAAGCACCATAAAGCTAAACAAATAAATTTCAAAAATTATTGCAAACTACGAGTATTTTATACACATTTTTTTTTCTTTCACTTTTGTCTGGTTTTCGAGCATTCAAACAACATGAAACTACAAAAAGATCAAAACTTTATAAAGAGAAAGTGCAAATACTCACAACAGGAAAAAAGATATCAAACTTCTTTTTCATGCTAATAGATTTTGGGTATCAAATGAAGCAAAAGAAGGAGACTCAGAAAGTGAAATCGAAAGTTTTGAACAAAAATACTGTACCGATCATCAACAAGATGAAATCAAGACAACTCATTTCATTTCAGATCCAAAGGACACACAATGCTAGTTTTGTTAAAGTAACCCACCCGTTATGAAAAATGAAAAATACTATATATTTTTTTGGGATATAAATATTTTTTTCTTCATATTTTAAAGAGAGACGGCCACCCATGCACACCCCATGTAGGTCCGCCGTTGTCGATCAACATTCTCCTTACCTTACAATTCATAAGGTTGCCTGAGTTGACACGAGTGTCTTTGCGGCCTGGAAGGATTCCTTCCATATCTTCCTCAATAAAGACAAGTGAGGCCAATTTGGCTTTATTACCGTACTCATTCAAGCTGGGTTTTGTCCGTAATGACAACATTTCTTTCGGTTTTTGAATTGCAGCGCGTATCGTGTATTGTGTATTATCAGGCGAATTTTTTGTATCACCTATCGTGTCGAATAGTAAGATATAGAAGCATAACAAGAAATTTTAAAAATATATAATATAATATAAATTCTAATTCCTAAATGAATCCAATCAGCAAAATACATAAATAACTAAATTTCAAATCAATTATTTTCCTACTTATCAATCAACAAGATTAAAATTATCATTATCACTATCTAGCAGTGACATAACTAATATTGGTTTTTGGTGATTGATTCATGAATTTAAATCACAAATCAAATCTTTGTTTTCTTTCTCTTGTTAAAAATGATTTTTCAGATTTTTTTGTTTGAATCACAAATTATATCTTGATTTACTTTTTCCAATTAATAGATATTTTTCATTTTATTTTATACTAAAATTACCAATTTTGGTTTGATTTTTGTTTCATCCGATACAACAATACACAGTCTAATACAAGACGTTCCGATACAACCAACTGATAAGTATCACAGAGATTCTGAATCGTAATGTATCGCACGGTACGTATCGTGTATCGTGCTATACTAACAACTATGCTTTCAAGTACTTCCTTTGTGCATTTATATTTGCCCCGTCCTCCGTAGCTGCATAGATTGTGTTGACGTCAATGTAGTTCACAAAGGAAGATATCACCTTGAACTCGTTAGGTTGTTGACTGGGGTCTTGTGTAGGGAAACAACAAAAGAACAACTTAAATTTTTAAATGAGATGTGACAAACTATTACTTCAATTTGATTTTGTGATGTTTGTTTAATTTCTCTTGTTTGATATTGTCCCTCAACAATCAGATCCCTTTTCAAATATGCTTGGTAATGAGATTTACTACCAACCTCTTGTTAGGAAGCAGAGTTGGCTTCTGAATTTTGCTTTTGGGATTTGTGTGGAGATTAGGATAGTTGACCATACTTTGTTTTTGGTTTTAAAGAATGTGTGTTGTGATGACATTCTATCTTGTTACCTCATGGTCAAATAAGAAGGTAACAAAATGGTGTAAAATAAGTGGGATTGTTTATTTAGGGGCACCTTTGGTATTGTATGAAAAAATAGATAATGTAAAGAGAGTTGGTCTCTTTCTCTTCCATTAGTGAAATTTAATTTGGTAGATCGAAATCAAACCAAAAGCTAATTACTATTTATGTTATTTCTCTTTATTAATAATATATTCTATCCCATTTTCCTTTATTTAGTAAACTCTTAGTCAACAATAGGTGCTCTGAGATGTTTAATGATGACATCAAGGCAAAGTAATCTTTTATTCGGGTATCTTCTACTATTTACATTCATTTTCCTGAACCCTATTAGAGATATAAATATTTTATTTTATTTTAATTGTGATATTCTAGAATCTTCTCTTGCTCCTTTATATAAGAGGCTCATTTATGTACAATTAATCGCTATTCTATGAAATCAAATTTTCCCTTATTTTTCCTCTTTCATATTTCTAATATGGTATTGGAGCAAATCTTTCATACTCTGTGAACGGAGATTCAGCTGCCGTCACCTTCCCCCCTTATTTTCTTCATTGTTCTTCATTTTTCCAGATTAGTGTCTCTTTTGCCAAGATCTGCATCTTTTCTCTCCCTTTCTTTCAGATCTGATCTCGAACTGTTAATTTTATTTTATTTTATCACCTATCTATTCTTAATAGCCTTATTCCATTATTTTAATCCATTCCTTACTCTTCCTTTATAGCCTTCTTCACACTCTACTTAGGGATCGTCCAAAACTCTAAGCAATTTCATGCGCACCTTTTTGCCCTCGAGGGCGAGCGCTCTTCTCATTCTAGTTTCGCCTAGATCCATTCGTTCATTCAGTTCCTTTCAATTAGAGATGATTCTTCTCGCTCTCTCCTACGGCGGGTCACACAAGCCACCACCGCTCCTGTTAAACTTCTTTCATTTCCGTTCAGATAACAAGTCGGCGTTACCCCCGTTTGTGCTGCCTTTATCATCATTCGTACTTGTGAATCTGGTCGCGTCTTTTCTTTGGCCGCGTCCCAGTTATAAGATCTCAAACCTGTTTCATTTTTTTGGCGTCGTTTGTCCACCCGCTAGTGGACAGACACAATGCGAGTGGACAAATGAGAAAAAAATGAAACAAATTTGAGATCTGAGAACAGGGACGTGGCCAAAAAAGGAGACGCGACCGAATTCACAAGTATGAACGATGATGAAGGACTCACGAATGGAGGTAATGTCGACTTGTTTATTGAATAACAACGAAGGGAATTTGACAGGATCGGTGGTGGCTTGTCTGACTCGCCGGAGGAGAGAGTAGGAAGCATCATCTTTGACAACTAAATGAACTAAACGAACGAACAAATATAGGAGAAACCAATGTTATAAAACCCCACCCCGCCCCCCGAGTTGACCCAGGTCAACCCCGACCCCTCCTCTCTGAAGGTTGGAGTCACAAGTTGGACCCTATATGCATATCGGCCCCTCCGACCCCTAAAACCTGACCAGGTTTCAGTGACTCCCGGGTCAGAGGGGTCAGAGGGGCTCACTACATGTTTTTTTTTAAAAAAAAAATTCCACAAAACATCATTTTATTAAAAAAATAAAATAAAAATGCTTGCAAACCTAAATCTAATCATTCTCTTTTCTCCCAATGACCTAGACATTTTCAATCTTCACCTCGTTGCCGTGAATCTTCTAGAAAATGTAAGAATTTTACCCATTCAAATGAAATCCTTACGGTCGTCGATGGAAAACTAAAACTCGTTCTTAGTTCATTGAAATTTTCCTTTGTCAAGGACCTTCCCAAAAGAGGCAGAACCAGGTCAGTGCAATGACCCCATTAGAATATGAGTTTTGTACTTTGATATCTTGATAATTTAATTAGGTTGTGTAATATTGACTTGTGGTTGTAATTGGTGAATTATGTTAAGTATATTTTGAATCTTTGATGATTGGTGGTTTATTTTTTAATATTTTCATATAGGATATATATATTTATATATTTTTAATATATAAAATCGGGTCAGCGTAGTGACCCATGACCCCCGTTGAACCCGTGACCCCGTAACCCCTGGCTTCGGTCGGGTCGATGGTCGGGCCGGGTTTTTAAACACTGGGAGAAAAAAGAGGGCTCGCCCACGGCAAAAAGGTGCGCGTGAAACTGTTTAGGGCCTGTTTGGAGCACCTGATAAGGAAGATAAGATAAGATACCTTATCATATCCTACTTTTATCTCTTGTTTGGTGGGTCAATAGGATATGATTAGTTTATCCTATTGTCTCATTTTATCCTATCCAATACATTATTTCTTATCCTATGCGGGGAGCTGGGTTAGGATTCAACAGGATAAGATATCAATATTGGATACCTAATATATTCCCACACTACCCAATATATTTGTATTTATTGCATTATATTTTGTTTTTTGTTTTTCTTTTCTCCTTTTACATAATCTTATCATATTGCTAATCAGGTGCTCATCAAACACAGGACATGATATGGGCTTATCAGCCCCCATATCATATCCTACCCTTATCAGCATCATATCATATCCTACCCTTATCCTATCCTGTACACCAAACGAGCCCTTAGAGTTTCTAATGACCCTTAAGTAGAGTGCGAAAAGGAAGAGAAAGGAATGGATCTGTAGAGTGAGAATAGTAGAAGAAGGCTATTAAGAAAAGTAAGATGATAAAAAAACTTCACAATTCAAGATCAAATCTGGAAGAAAGGGAGAGAAAAGATACAGATCTTGGCAAAAGAGACACCAATCTGGGAAAAAGAAAAACAGTGAAGGAAAAAAGTGGAAAAAAAAAAGGTGATAGCAGCGAAATCTCCGTTCACAAAGGATGAAAGATTTGCTCTAATACCATATTAGAAATATGAAAGAGAGAAAATAAAGAAAAATTGATTTCATTGGATAGTGATTAATTTGTACATAAATGAGATTCTTATATAAAGAAGCAAGAGAAGATCGTAGAATATCACAACTGAACTAAAATAAAATATGGATTTTATAAGAATTATGTTGTAGAAAAAATGATTGTGTTATGTTATAGAGATTCATTTTGCGTGCCAGAGTTTTTTTTTTTTTTGCTGCGGGCCCCACAAAATGTTGTGTCTGTAGGAAATTTTTTGTGAGCATGTTAAATGATAGATGATATTCTACTTTGTATGCAAAGTATGTTAATGATTTCTACGTTACTCAACTTAAATGCAGTTTATCTGATTCGGGCTACAATTTCTATTCCAGACCCTAAATTCCAAATTGAATATATAATTATTTTTGAATTTGAACCAATAAATCTTGCCACCTTCCTACTTACTTTCGTCAATACAGGTATATATACTAGCTTGAACAAATATATTATCTAGACTGATTCTCTTGAAACCCTTTTGTTTTTTTCTTCAGAGCTAATAAATTATTTGCATGTCAACACCATTATATACGCCAAACATTTAGTCCAATTTAGCTTACGTGACACCACAAATTCGACGCACATGGCATTGGAAAAACCAGCATATTCGTCTCATTAAACAAATGTCCAAAATAGGTGCCAACCTAGAACCAACTCTGTTTGGTCATAGATTCCTTAATCCCTGCTCAAAGGTTTCGGCTTGAGATAACTTTCATCCCCTCAAAGATTAGCAAAGGATCCTTTGAGAAGTGTTCGGTCGTTTGGTATTTATGGCTGAGGGAAAACAAGGACAAGGAACTAATCCTCCTCAAGAGCAACCCAAAAAGCCCATGCCACGTAAGTGCTAATTTTATTGTTTACAAATATTCAGTGCAAAGCCAAATTAATTCACCAAGTGGTATAAAAATGTGATTTTGCAGGGTCCAAGAACCAGCTTCTGGGGACAAATAATCCTACAAAAACAAGTTGGCCTGAGCTGGTTGGGTTCACTCCAGAAGAAACAGAGAAAAAGATATAGGAGGATGTAAAGAACCTTGGATACATCACCCAAAAGCTAGCTCTAAGGGTGGGAGAGCCCAAGGCCTTATAAAGGCCACATTAGTTGTTCATCCAACCGTTCATCCAACTAATGTGGGACTACATATCTCAACACGCCCCCTCACACAAGAGCCCATTGAGCTTGAAGAGTGGATAGTGCAACAGACCCAACCTACCTGTGCTAAGAGAGTCCAGAAGAGAAAGTGGGGACGGTGAGACTCTGATACCCTGTAAAGAACCTTGTGATACACCATTCCAAAAGCTAGCTCTAAGGGTGGGAGAGCCCAAGGCCTTATAAAGGTCACATTAGTTGTTCATCCAACCAATGTGGGACTACATATCTCAACAGAGGAGATGGCTGGGGTTAAAATTTAAGTTCGATTGTATGTTGATAAATCTAAAAAGGTCATCCAGACTCCGATGATTGGCTAATCCGTATATCATTTAATAGTTCAATGTTTTCGTTGGTCTTTTGTTGTTTTGGCTGAGACAATATCTTCATGTTACTTGGCCATTGCAATAGCAGTATATACTATGTTTTGACCGGAACCTTGGCCTACATTATGTTCTATAAAAACCAATAAGAAGGTTGTTGTGGTAAATTTGTTCCGTCTGCCTGTATATGGTAATTTTTTTTCTAATTTTCTGCTTAAGAAAAATTCAGGTTGTTTGGTTCCCATAGATTGATGTTCACTATTCTAACCTTAAAGTCACATATGATTGCTCTTATTTGTTGGATATATTAATAATATAATATAATAATATGTTTACATACAAGCCCCATAAGAGAAAGCATGATTATTTTTATTTATATGGGCTAGAGCTCAATAGTTTGCATTATCTATAAGGTTTCGTAAGTTAAAGGTTGTAAACACTATTGAGCGTTCCAAACTTGATGTCTCTTGGTGTAATACTTCAAGCAGCTCTAGACCCTTCTCTCTAAAATCCATAACCTCTAATAATCTTGGTGTTTTAGCTTTGTGTGTCAGACTTGAGCGAGTAAGGTGTCTATTTGACGATCTTATCAAGAAGAATTCATATGTTCAATCACTTTCGCGATTCGTGTAACGCCCCGTTCTATAACCGATTTGTTAACATTGTTTATGATATTTAGCGCAGTTGCAATCACAATAATTAATTTATAATTACGGATAAATTTTTGTTTTTACTTTCTTGAACATGGTTCCGTATTTACATTATTCAAATATAGAATTGCAACTAATACCTAAAGCGGGAAACATAATATATACACTTAACATCATCAACCAAGTGCTCCATAACCTATCCATAACCTATACATACTGCGAAAACGTTAATTATTTTAGTTTACAAACCTTTTAGATATGTGCCAAGTTATACAATCTCATTGCGGTAGGCAGTTCTGTTACCCTAAAATTTCATAAGACCATAACTTTTGACTCGGTAATCCAAATTAGATATTTTTTTTATTTCACATAATTTTTCGAGATCTACACAATAACATTTTATTTGACATATTTAATCTCTCACAAATATCGTTCGAATTTGTAACAATAATACAACAATAAAAAAAAAAGACAATGAAAAAAAGTGAGAGCAAAAATGGAGAACCCTCATAGCAGGGATATAAAATAACATACTAGACAACTTTTAACTATTGTCTCGCACAAAATTGATTTGAGAATTGAGGAAGCTAAACAAATCAAGGATTTCTACCTCTTAACGCCAAAAATTGGCAAACATTATATGTTATTATCCTAATAAGGAAAACCCTAGCAGAAGGGAAAGAATGAACATAGAAGGGATAGACTATAGCTTCAAAGGCATCAAGCATGGCCAATATGTTATTGTCTATCTCTACTCTCCTCCTTCTTTCCCTATTGCTAGGGTTCTTCCTTTTTTGCTCCCACTTTTTCTTCATTTTCTTTTCTTCCCAAAAACAAATTTTAAATTAACTATTATTTGTTGCAACTAAAACATACAGAAATTTAATTAATTAAAATGTAAGCAAAACTGTTTGAAAATCGAGGAAGCTAATATATATATATATATATATATATATATATATATATATATATATATATATATATATATATATATATATATAAATATTTCTAAAATCATTTTAGGTAAGGTTATCTACAGCTATCCTTTATAATTATGTACTACTGCTAGTACATATTTATAACATTAAAGTTGTAATTTTTTCTCTCTCCTCATTCATTTTTTCAGAACTTGTTTACTAACGTGGAGAGAGAAAAAAAAGTAACTTTAGTATTATAACTATGTACTACCGGCAGTACATAGTTATAAAGGGTAGTTGTAGATAACTTTATCTAAAGTGGCTGTAGAAACATATTTTCCACACACACACATATAGGCAGGATCCTTTGACACCGGTGTCAAACTTTGAAATTTGACATCAAAATCCTAATCGTTGATTTTCGTAAATTGACGGTTATCACTTATAGAAATTAATAATTAATTAATGAGTTTGATTGGCAAAAATAATAACCGTTGATTGACAGATATTAACAATTAGAATTTGGTGTCAAATTTTAAAGTTCAACACCGGTGTCAAAGGATATATATATATATATATATATAGGGATAGGATATTCTTATACTGGTGTAAGAGTTATAAGTCTTACACTCAATCTTGACCGTTGATCCACTTGTATCCAATGGCTCACATTACTAAAAAAATTAGAGCCCTTAGATATAAGTGGGATCAACGGACAAGATTGAGAGTGTAACTTACACTGGTGTAAAATGATCCTGACCCATATATATATATATATATATATATATATATATATATATATATATATATATATATATATATATAGGGATTGAATCAACTTACACTAGTGTAAGAATAATGAGTCTTACACCAGATCTTAACCGTTGATTTCCGTGCATCTAACGGTTGAGATTTATTGGGTTTCACTCTTTAATTAATTATTAATTCCTAATAAATCTCAACCGTTAGATGCGCGGGAATCAACAGTTAAGATCTGGTGTAAGACTTATTATTCTTACACCGGTGTAAGATGATCTTGCCCCATATATATATATATATATATATATATATATATATATATATATATATATATATATATATATATATATATATATGGAAGTATATACTTACCACAAAAAAGTTTACAAACCTTTACAACTAACCAAATCACCATTGATTTATATCAATCTAACAGTTATAATTTATTGAAAATTATTGGGTCACATTTACTAATTAATTAATAATTTCCAATAAATTATAACCGTTAAATTTGCGAAAATCAACCGTGATTAGGTTGTTGTAAAGATCTTACATTTTTTCGGTGGAAAGTATATCCTAAACCTTATATATTTATATTTGAAGTATTTTATATATATATATATATATATATATATATTAAACTCATCAAAATACCTCAAATATAAATCTAAATATGTTTTTGATTTTTGTTACCTTTGTTAGAAATTCGAATTATGTTTGAGAGAGATAAAATATGTCAAATGAGATGTCATTGCGTAAATCTCAAAAAGTTATGTGAAATAAAAAAAATCATCTGATTTGATATCTTAGTCAAAAAGTTATGATCTTCCGAAGTTTTGCGGTAATAGTATTGCCTATGGTAACGAGCTTGTCAAGTGGCACACAATCGTGTGAGTGCCGAAGAGGGAGTTGTCGCGGCACTTGATTAAAAAAAAAGTTATGTGAGTGCCGGAGGGAGAATCACGACACTCAGTATAGTTGGGACCCTGTGACACTAAAGATCGCATTAATAAATACTGAGAATTAAATACCCGATAGGAAAATTAAAAGTGTAAAAACCCTACATATGATTGTTCTCATTTGCTTGGGACATAGTTGGATACGAGTTAAATTGTAAATTATAGGGAAAACTTTACTTTCACCCATTGTGATTTGTGTTTGTATTATTTAGCACCTTGTGGTTTAAAAATTATCATTTATATCCATTGTGGTTTCATTATGTGTCATCTAACCCCTTAAATGACTAAAATACCCTGATAATATAAAATATCAAAAATATTCTTAATAAATAAAATATTAAATTGAAAATAAATATCAAAATTATCCCTAATTAAAATTAAAAACCTAATACCCTTTCTCTTTTCTAATTCAACAGAAGGACGTCTATTCTTAATTCTCGCCAAATTTTTTGTTCCCTGCAATGATAATTTTTGTTTTTAAAACTTCTCACTTGCCAAAGCCTTTATGTGTTGAGGCACACATGCATGACTTTGATAAATTGAGTGCAAGGCCTAAACTACACAACATTGGTTCTATTATATAGCAACTGTGCTGTATCTATCTGATTACCTCGTCAACATTCCACTGCAGCATATAGTTGATGATTGGAGGAAAAAAAAGTAATATGTATGAATGGCCTTATCAATATTTTGGATCTGGATAGTTAATATCATGCATGAATGAGCACTGTCATTTCTTCACATTTGCCTTGTCCCAGCAAGGAGCTCTTCCCATTTCTCGCTCTATGGATAACTCTGATCTCTCTGCGTATTGGAATTCTGAACTCTCACTTTCTAAAATGAAACTTTGGTGCAGACTGCTTGTGTTGTGCCTTATAATAACAAATATGGTTTTTGAAGAGTTAATAAATTGTTATTTTATTATTTCAAAGTGATGGAGAGATGAAATACTGAAATAAAAGCATGGATAGGATGTCTATACACAATTTAATTTAATTTAATTTAATTAGGGTTTTAATTTTAATTAGGGATAATTTTGATATATTTTTAATTTAATATTTAGTTTATTAAGGGTATTTTTGATATTTTATATTATGAGGGTATATTAGTCATTCAAGGGGTTAAATGACATATAGTGCAACCACAAGGGATATAAGTGATGATTTTTAAACCACAGGGTGCTAAATGATATACACACAAACCACAATGAGTGAAAGTAAAGTTTTCCCTAAATTATATAACATAAATATCATAGTTGAGCTCAACTTTAGGATTGGTAATTCTTGTTATCTTTGATCACCTATTTTATCCAATGGAAATAGATACGTAGGTAGTTTTAACTTGAAAATCGAAATGCAGCTGGACTAATCAAGAAAATATTTAATTGAAATGTGGCTGAAATTTACTTTTCAAAGCCTGGTGATTAAATATTTTTAAAGAAGTTCATCATCACATCTAGTAACGAATTTTGATTTCTCATTTTCTTTAATTAAAATTTTATTTTGTGGAAGAAAATGTCTATTAATTTGTTGCTCTCTGTAAAGAACCTTGGGATAATGCAACAGGCCCAACCTACCTATGCTAAGAGAGTCCACAAGAGAAAGTGGGGGACGACGAGGCTCTGATACCATGTAAAGAAACTTGGGATACACCACCCAAAAGCCAGCTTAAAGGGAGGGAGTGCCCAAGGCCTTATAAACTCCACATTAGTTACTCATACAACCAATGTGGGACTATATATCTCAACACTCTCAATTGAAATGTGGATTGTTGGTTGGCCCAAGATGGAATTGTCTTATGAGATGGGACAAACTGTTACTTCAATGTAATTTTGTGATGTTTGTTTAATTGCTCTTAACTTGTTTGAGATTATGCCTGAACCACCATATCCCTTTTGAAATATGCTTGGTAACGAGATTTACTATCAAGCCTCTTGTTGGTAAGCTGAGTTGGCTTCTGAATTTTGCTTTTAGGATTTTAATGGAGATCACGATAGTTGAACATACTTAGTTTTTGGTGTTAAAGAATGTGTGCTATGATCACATTCTGACTTGTTGCCTCATTGCCAAATGAGAAGGTAATAAAGTGATGTAAAATAAATAGGATTGTTCGTTTAGTGGTTGTACCTTAGCTAGATTGAAATCAAACCAAAGGTTTCATTACTATTTATGTCATTTCTCCTTCTGAATTGTAGACTTTACTCCATTTTCCTTTATTTAGTGAACACTTTGTCAACAATAGGTGCTCTGAGAATGTTCAATGATGACATAAAGGCAAAAGAAGCTCTGGAGCAGAGTGAACATGCAAACGTCACGTGTCTTGAATCTCTGATTCGGGTATTTCCTGGTATTGACATTCATTTCGCTGAACACAAGTACACGGCATTCTACTTTAATTACAAAGTATGTTTATGCAATTTATCGGTTTCCGGGCTGCATCTTCTCGGAACAGTGACCATTGTGCCACTGTTCCCGATCTTTATTACCGGAATGCCACTCGACGGCACATATTTCCCAAAGTGCCACGCAGGCTAGTTCGCCCCCGTCAGCAGCGACCTCGGTGGGCTGATGTGTCAGCGAAAAGGTGGTGCACAAGTTCGCTGACGTCAGCAGCGAACTACGCAGCATTTAATGCTGCAGCTGCCGCGCCACGTGTCACGCATGCACAAAGGTCGCGTCCTACGTGGGCGAACTCTGTGCAACGGCTAGTCAGTCACGTGGCTGACATGCACAAAGGTCGCGTATTTATTTTATTATTTAAATTTGTCTAATATTAGTATTTTAGTAGTAATATATAAAATAATGTTAGTTGTTAAATATGTTATATTACTTTAATTAGTTTAATATTTGTACTTTAGTAATTACATTTTAATGTTAGTAGTTAAATAACATATAGTTTAATTAATAATGTAATAAATTATTTTTTATACATTATTTATTAATAGGATTTAGAGTTTAGGAATATTTGTAGGATTAATTTTATCACACATTAGATTAGATAACATTTTATTTATTTTATTATTTAAATTAGTCTAATATTAGTAGTTTCGTAATTGCATATAAAATAATGTTAGTTTTTAATTATGTTATATTATTTTAATTAGTTTAATATTTGTACTTTAGTAATTACATTTTAATGTTATTAGTTAAATAATATATAGTTTAATTAATAATGTAATAAATTATTTTTTATGCATTATTTATTAATAGGACTTAGAGTTTAGGAATATTTGTAGGATTAATTTTATCACACATTAGATTAGATAACATTTTATTTATTTTATTATTTAAATTAGTCTAATATTAGTAGTTTAGTAATTGCATATAAAATAATGTTAGTTTTTAATTATGTTATATTATTTTAATTAGTTTAATATTTGTACTTTAGTAATTACATTTTAATGTTAGTAGTTAAATAACATACAGTTTAATTAATAATGTAATAAATTATTTTTTATGCATCATTTATTAATAGGACTTAGGGTTTAGGAATATTTGTAGGATTAATTTTATCACACATTAGATTAGATAACATTTTATTTATTTTATTATTTAAATTAGTCTAATATTAGTAGTTTAGTAATTGCATATAAAATAATGTTAATTTTTAATTATGTTATATTATTTTAATTAGTTTTATATTTTAATAATGACATGAAACTTGAATTTTTTATTTTGTAGTATGTAATATTTAATTCATTATGGAGTATAGAATAATTAATTAAACTTGATAATTTAATTATTTTTTAATAATTTTTCTATTTATTATTTGTAAATAGATTCATGGAGCAACCACAGCCGCAGCAGACGACAGCCATTCAACCTGGTCCATTGGTGCCGTCGCTGCTGACGTTGCAGGAAAAACACATATCAACTCATGTATGGAACCAATCTGGTGATGAGAATGCAGATGATCGTGTCCTAAACGTTAGACACGGTGGTACGTGGGACCATTTGAATATACCTGAGGAGATTCATCCTTATCTACAGCAAGCAGTATTTTATCAGCTTGCGCGTATGCGCAACCACGAGGTTAGTGATACGTACAGTAGATAATAAAAATACATACATCTTGTATAGTTAATAAATTGTGATAAAATGTAATATACCTTTGTATTTTCAGCTTGATCACGCACTTATTTCGGCCCTTGTGGAGAGATGGCGTCCTGAGACGCGCACATTCCACATGAGCATGGGTGAGGTTACAATTACTTTAGAGGATGTCCACCATCTCCTTGGATTGCCAACAGATGGAGAGGTCGTCTCTGGCCGCGTCGGAGGTCATCCCTATCCGCAGATGGTTACAGATTTATTGGGCGTGACGCCCGGTCGTCAGCGCGACTTGTACAAGAACCAAATTTCGCTGATATTTTTGAAGGAGCAGTATTTACATTGGCATGAGTGGTCTAACAATGAAGTTAGCCGCATGAGATACACTCGTGCATTGATATTGCGCATTATCGGTGGTTGCCTTTTCACGGAGACTGCATCTAGCTTCGTGCATGCGCGATATCTCCTATTATTGGATGATTTTCATAGGACGAGGATGTATTCTTGGGGTTCCGCTGTCTTGGCAACTTTGTACAGGGAGCTGTGCAAGGCTACTGACCCAGGACGACCGGACATGGGGGGCTGTGCCCTGTTACTACCGTTGTGGGCATGGACACGTTTCCCTACTATCTCACCAGCACTCCCTCTGATCCCTAACCTGCCAGTTATTTTCGGCGCAAGGTATTTGTCTTGTGAAAATAAAAAAAATTATTAAGATTTTGTTGCCTGTTTGATTAGTAGCTAAATAATGCGTTGTTATTTTGCAGGTTTAATAGCTTTTCGTCGATACGACGTCGGTTTACACACATTAGACGATATCATCATCATATGGACGTCATGCCTATCCGCAGTATACGGTGGTGTCCATACGACGGATACGTTGAAAATCAGCCGTCGGAGGAGGAGTCACGCAGATGGTTAGCTGTATGCCCACTCATACACTACCAGATTGTTGTCTACCAACAGCCAGATAGAGTGCTGAGGCAATTTCATTATCAACAGCCAATACCCAACCATCCGTTCATGAGTTCGGAGCTGTTGACTATCACCCTGACTGGTAAAGGTGACGTAGACTGGCGGGAGCGACATGGACTTTATATTGCGCAGTGGCATTCTAGACATGCCCTTGTTGTGTAGGGTCTAGAGCCCATGCAGGGACACGGCCATCTATCCATCAACAGCACATATATGCAGTGGTATTTTCAGCATACGCGTAGATGGATGATGCAGAGATCGGCCATTCGAGCGCATGTGGTATGTTAATTTTACATCATTTCATCACTATTATGATAAATTTTATTTATATTTTCTTCAATAACATCATACTTTTAACATTATATTCACTACACAGAGTGATCGCATGGAGACAGTTCTGCACATGGCATCAGACGAGGCGCAAGGTGCATTCTCCTATCATCAGATCTACGACGAGACTCTTCAGATGATGTATGCATTCGACGAGTTTGGTAGACTGACAGAGCCTGGAGAGCATGCACCTCCTCCGGTCGTGGTGCAGACAGTGGAGCCGCCTCGACATCCCCGTGTTAGCCAGCGTGCACGCCATGAGGGATTGCCACTTCATCATCAGTCTCCAACTATTGCCGATAGGCCTGTGCTTGTGCAGTCTCTTCCACACCGTCCAGCTGGGCAGTTTTACGCACCAGCTTACCCATCAGGTGGTCCTTCCCAGCCGTATTGGTGGCCTCCTACAGGCATTCCGTCTCAGCCTAATGTCCCTTCGTCGCAGTACGGGTACCCTTGGTTTTCAGCAATGTCGCACCCGTACCCTGCATATCAGCCACTTCAGTCAGCCATCATATCCGCATGCTGAGCCATCTACACATGAGCACACCCAGTTTGCAGGACAGTCGAGTTCGCAGCCTCAGCCTGGCCTGGATCAGTTCACACAAGATTACATACCGACATTTGACTCTCCAGCCGTCATGGCCACACCGCATGCATTTTCGACTGACTTCCTTCAGTCACCCTATTCTGGTCATGCAGGTGTGCTTTCACATGAGGAAATTGCCAGTTTAGGCGATGATGTGCATGGAGACGCGCCGTCGGATGCAGCTGTTGCAGACCCTGGAGACGGTGGAGGCGAAATTAGGCGTAACCCAGATAGACAGGCCAGAGAGCGATGTTTCTTATCACCATTTGAGCATAACCAGGCACGTTGTGCCATATATCATGGGAGGAGGCAACAACAGTTATTCATTGTGTTTATAATCTTAATGTTGTTTTAGCACTGCTTCATATGTAATTACTGTCTTTTTTTGATACTTGGTGGTTTTTTGTAATTAGATGGTGGATTTTTTTTTATTTGTATTTTCTAACTTTTATGTTATTCTTGTTGTCATATGATTATATTAATAAACATATTACAATCACAACGTAAGCACACAATGATTATATTAATAAACATATTATAATCACAAAAAACAGAACTAACGAAAAGGAAATAAAATTAAAATAGGCGTAATGAAAAATATCCAAGAAGGAGAGCTGTTGCAACGTTTCAACTAGTTACTTTCACACCAAAATTATGTGCTTTGCAGGCGAGATGGACAACGCCGTCTGTCATGACCAACAACCCTACAATAACCACATCTTATCTGCGAACTCACACCCTCACGCTCATCCATTTCGTTACGGATGCGTGTACTTCGCGGCTTCCCTTTTGTACGTCTAAGAGACACATCCGGGAGAATGGTTGGGCCTTGACTGGGTGGGATGAAATCTTCATTACCAATTGGATACCATTGACCAGAATATACCTGACATTGATATGATGCACTGTATGCAGGATGAATGTATTGTAAGGGGTCATGATTTTCTGATTTGCATGCAGCAATCACATGACTACATGGGTACCTAAAAGCAGTAAACTCACCACACTGACATGCCCGATCAGCTAATGAAACCCACCATTTCTTTCCGCCTCTATGAGTTCTTTGATTGTAAGACTCTTGCACTTTAAATCGTGTTTTTTGTCTGTCATAAGAAGTAACAAAGTGTCTTGCTGCATTTTCTTGGTTTTTAACGTATTCAACCCAGAACACTTTGGCGAAACGATTACCTTTGTCCATCTCTTCCCGAGCCTCCTGCCCGTGGGTCAAAAAATATTCATTTAGCCTAGCGTACGTGATGCGCACCAAAGACGTGATTGGTAAATTTCTGGCACCTTTGAGAACCTTGTTAACACACTCTGACAAGTTTGTAGTCATGTGGCCAAATCGCCTTCCTTCAGCATCGTACGATATACTCCATTTTTCCTTCGGAATTCGATCAATCTATGCTGCAATTTGTGGGCTTAATTCTTTGAATTTTTCCAAACCAGCGTCAAAATCCAATTGCGATGTAGTGTAACCTGTGCATAACAACATATAATTGGTAAACAATAATGACATTGGAGTCATACGATGATTGCAACTAACAACAAATAATCTAGTAACGAACATACCTAACTTCTTTAACTGCTTTTTCAACATGATGTTTTTGAACTTATGATTGAAATTGCTTGCCAGATGTCTCAGGCAAAAAACATGGTACCCTCGGGGTGGTTGCCACCCTAAGTTTTCATTATTCACAGCCGCCAATATACCTGCATGTCGATCAGAAATAAGACATATTCCATTTTTCTGAGTCACATGGATCCGTAACATGGCCAAAAACCAGGACCAATTGTCAATATTCTCACAACTAACAACGGCAAACGCAACAGGCAGGATGTGATTGTTACCGTCCACAGCTGTAGCAATCATTAGCGTTCCGCGATATTTTCCATACAAATGTGTCCCATCGATTTGGAGCACAGGCTTGCAATAATTAAATGCATCACAACATTGTTTGAATGTCCAAAAAAACCCTTTTGAACACCTTGTGTGATCCATCGAGCCGACCATCAATTCTATGTTCATTCACATCCAGTTTATAAGCAGACCCTGGAGAAAATAGTAACATATAATCCAACCATCTCGGTAGAAATGCGTATGATTCATCCCAATCCCCAAATACCCTCACAATTGCCTTCTGCTTTGCTTTCCATGCCTTTCTGTATGATATATGAAATCCTAGATTTGATGCAATCCTCTCCTGTATTAAGCCAATTTTAACACTAGGCTCTTCACGTATCATTTCTGCAGTTTAACAAACAACAGTGTATTAGCGTTACAAATACGGTATTCATTTAAACATAGAGCATATGGTTGACTTACCGATGATCAATTCACAAATGTAACTAGAGTTAAGTTGTTTGTGATCTTGTGAAAGTGTTTGACTAACACATGTATGGATGTTGTTCCATACGCCTATTATCCATTCATTACCGCCTTTTTTCTGATATGCCCGCATCCTCCACGGACAACCATCATTATGATTTTGACAAATCATAATCAGCCTTTTCGTATCACTTTTTAAGACAACAGTTGTGCGATTATTTGCCATACAATATTTTTTGATGGACATTTGTACATCCTGCTTGCTTTCAAATTCCTGGTCCTTATAAAGCACTTGACCCATTTCCCAATTTGGTACTTGTGCCCCCTGCATGTCATCACACTCTTGATCAGGGTGTGCCCAGTTAATGTTTGTGTAATGTGGTATTTGCGACCAAAATGGAACATTATCCTCTCCTGTTTAACACACGTTTCGAATATTGTTAATACATAAATTATATAATAAAAGTCTATCAGTAAACTACCTTAAAACTCAAACGGTAAACTAAGCAACCAACCTGCAGCAGGTGGTGGGTCATGCGCACCAACAATACCCGGTGATGGAACCGATTCAACCAAAGCAGTGGACGTTTCAAACTCAAAATCACCATCAACGTCTGTATCCGAAGAGTCACTGTCCCCTGGGACCAGACCTTCATCAACCTCCTCCTCCGAACTATCAGTATCCGGCCATGTCGGATCATACTCATCGCCTCGAATCACATCTAAGGGTTGTGTTATTGGGGGTGACACATTGATATCTTCGGGATTTTCTTCCGGCTCCCTATTAATGTCTATCAAGTAACTGGTAGGGATAAAATTTTGAGTACCTGCCTCTCCACCGGTGTTTAGTTCCGCATATAACTCGATGTATGAGGACTCTCCATGCTGTCGAAATGCATCAACCACTAGTGACACATCTTCATCCTCAACCACATCCACAGCAACCCATTGCACGGGGTTACCAGAAGCACATCTTGCAATCAGTCGAGACAGTGATTGACCTCGTTGTAATTTCAACTTCTTGTATATTAGTTTCTTGAGCTCAGTATATTTGCAACGCGGGCTCATGCGGAAGATCTTCGTATCTCCTTCAAACACTTGACCGCTCGGTCCAAAATATCTTCTTCCATTGTAATATAAAAGGCATATTACATCATTGTTATTTTCACTCATTTTGAACTGAAATACAAAAACTTCACAAACAAAAATAGAAAGTTCCTTTTATGTAAACCGACGAGAATGACTTTTTTTAGAGAGGAAGTGGGGTTGTTTAAATAAACATGAGTTCGCTGCCTGGGCCAACGACCTGTTACTGTCGGCATGTAGTTCGCTTACCAAGGCAGCGAACTTGTGGGGTACTGCCACGTGGCACTGATCCCATGTGCACTCCAAGAGCTTGGTTTGGTAAATTTAGCAGTGTTGTTCAACAATTTGGCATGACTCGGAGTGCAGCTGATCATTCTCTCTTTTTTCGTCATTCTGCTTCTGGTTCTATTTATCTGGTGGTATATGTGGATGATATTGTCATCACAGGCAGTGATCAACATGGGATCACTCGATTGAAACAACACTTATGTCATCATTTTCAGACTAAGGATCTTGGGAAACTTCGATACTTCTTAGGAATCGAGGTGGCCCAATCTAAATCTGGTGTTGTGATATCTCAGAGGAAATATGCTCTGGATATTCTTGAAGAAACTGCTCTGTTAAATTCAAAATCTGTTGAAACTCCTATGGATCCAAGTATCAAGCTTCTACCAAATCAGGGGGAGCCCTTTTCAGATCCTGAGCAGTATAGAAGATTGGTTGGAAAATTGAACTACCTCACAGTCACTCGGCCTGATATTTCCTTTGCAGTTAGTGTTGTCAGTCAATTTCTCAATTCTCCATGTCAAGAACATTGGAATGTAGTCATTCGTATTCTTAAGTATATCAAGACATCTCCAGGAAAAGGCCTTGAATATGAAGATAAAGGTCATGATCAATTGGTTGGGTACTGTGATGCTGATTGGGCTGGTTGTCCAACTGATAGGAGATCTACTTCTGGGTATTGTGTCTTTGTTGGAGGCAACTTGATTTCCTGGAAAAGTAAGAAACAAAGCGTAGTTTCCAGATCAAGTGCTGAAGCAGAATACCGCTCCATGGCGACTACTACTTGCGAACTCATCTGGCTTAAACAACTTCTCAGAGAGCTTAAGTTTGGAGACACTGGACAGACAACTCTCATTTGTGATAATCAAGCAGCTCTACACATTTCATCAAATCCAGTGTTTCATGAAAGAACCAAACATATAGAAATAGATTGTCACTTTGTTCGAGAAAAGATTCTTGCTGGTGAAATTAAAACTAGCTTTGTACCCTCTAATGAGCAATTAACAGATGTGTTTACAAAATCTTTGAGGGGCCCTCGAATAGAGTTTATTTGTAACAAGCTTGGTGCATATGACCTATATGCTTCAGTTTGAGGGGGAGTGTTGTAAATGATAGTTTAGAATAGTAATATAGAAGTCCCACATCGAGTATATCTGTTTGTATTTTCTTTCTTTTAAGTTATATAATAGACTCCGCTATGTAGTTGATGTACACAGTATTATTTTCAAATGTTCCTCTCTTCTCTTTCGATATTCAACAGATATTATCTTGACTTTTTTTCTTGAAACCCTTTTACTAGTAAATTATTTGCATGTCACCACCATTATATACACCAAACGTATAGTCCAATGTACTTACATTACACCACAAATTCGAGGCACATAACATTGGAAAAACCGGCTTACTCGTCTCATTAAACAAATATCCAATAGGTGCCAAGCTAGAAAGAACCAACCCTATCGAGTAATAGATTTTCTTAGTCCCTACTTAAAGCTTTAGGCTTAAGATAACTTTCATACCCCTCACAGATCAGCAAAAGATATTTTGAGAAGTGTTCTGTTTGTTGGTATTTATGGCAGAGGAAAAACAAGGACAAGGAACTAATCCTCCTCAAGAACAACCTAATGAGCCCTTGCCAAGTGAGTGTTAATTTTATTCTTTTCTAATATCCAAAGCGAATCCAAATTAATTCATCAAGTGGGATCAAAATATGTGGTTGCAGGGTCTTACAACCAGCTTCTGGGGAGAAATAATCCTACAAAAACAAGTTGGCCTGAGCTGGTTGGAGTCACTGCAGAAGAAGCAGAGAAAAAGATAAAGGAAGAGATGGCTGGGGTTGAAATTCGAGTGGTTCTGCCTAATTATGGTGTCACTTGTGATTACAAAACCCAGCGAGTTCGATTGTATGTTGATGATTCTAAAAAGGTCATCAAGACTCCGATGATTGGCTAATCCGTATGTATACCAAATATCATTTAATAGTTCAATGTTTTCGTTGGTCTTTTGCTGTTTTGGCTGAGACAACATCTTCATGTTACTTGGCCATTGCAATAGTTGTATATTATATTATGGTTTGACTAGAACCTCGGGCTAGATTATGTTCTATATAAACCAATAAGAAGGATTCTTGTGGAAAATTTGTTCTATCTGCTTGTATATTGTAAAACTTGTTGTGCCTTTCTGCTTAAGAAAAATGTTGTTTGTTTGGTTCCCATAAATGATGTTCACTATTCTAACCTTGAAGTTACGTATGAATGCTCTTATTTGTTTGGGACACAGTTGGATACAAGTTAAACGCACAATTATATAACTTAAATATCATATTTGAGCTCAACTTTAGGATTGGTATGTCTTGTTATCTCTTATAACCTATGTTATCCTATGGAAATAGATAATGTCGGTAGTTGTAACCAATGTTATAAAAATTGAACCGGAGCAGCAGGTTTGAATTGGAAACCGTTAAACCGTCCATGTGATCGATCCGGGTAACATATCAAATCGGACATATTATCAAACTGGTAGAAATCGGTGTGATTCGGGTTGAACCGACCAAGTATCATTACCGGTGACTCGTCGGTTCAGATAAATCTAGCCTATGATAAAACTTATCCAAATTTTTACCTTGTTTACTCTGTTGAGTTAATTTTTAATGAGATAAAAATAGAAAATAGTAAATAGAAATGTGAAGTGTTTTCTGGTGAAGAGTCATGTCCCTAGGAATTTGTTATTGGACAATTATTATGCTTAGAGTTTGGTGAAGAGTTGTGTCTTTTTATAAAATGTCGTTTGGCTCTTTATCCAAATTTCTACCTTGTTTTGTATTTCATATCAAATATAGCATGTGAAAGAGATAATAGAAATAGAGTTTTCAGCTCCTTCAAGATCATACTCGCCCTTCTTCAAGATCATGACGTTCACTAGTATAGCCTTATTCATGATAGTATTTTTTTTCTCCCTTCTCAAACTTTCTCTTCAAGTTCATCATGTGCCTTTTCCAAGTCATGATACTCACCACCCTTCATAGACGAAGAAGAAGAACAAATAATAAATTAAAATAATAGTAGTGAAATGAGGGTTACTGCATATGAAAAGACCGTGAATTTCATTCCAGGGATTTCAATTTAGTCCATGCCCCCAAATTGAATCTTTAATGTTAAAGGTTTTCATGTTTTTCGAAAAATAAATAATCAATTCATTAATGGAATGTATGTGTATTGCATTGAAAATTGATTTCCTACTTTTTTTGAATTAACATTTTATTTTGTGGGCTGAGAATGTCCATTCTTTTTTTCTCAATTGAAATTGTTTCGTGGCCTATGATGGAATTGTATGCTGATGGGCTATCTATTGCAATGAACCAAACACATTTTGATTTAAAGGCTGCCACGTGTTTACTGAGTCAATTTCAATTCATTGGATCCCTTGGGAGGTGAACATTTCCCGTTAAAGCCGATGAGTTCGGCGGTGCATAGCTTGAGGTTATCCATATTCAGATTGAGTGTTTTGAATGTGGAAAAAAATAGTAGGGATGTGCATGGGTCGAATCGAATCGGATTTTTTGAAAAAACAAATTGGTTTAAATGGTTCGGTTCGAAAGTGGTTCAGTTTGGTTCAAAACTGGTTCGGTTCAGGAGTGGTTCGGTTCGGAACCGGTTCGGGTCGACCATTTTTTGAAAAAAATAAAAAATAAAAAATTTAAGAAATAAGGTTATAAAAATTTATTTGGTTCGGTTTGAAAATGGTTCGGTTCGGTTCGGTTCGAAAACAATCCAGTTCTTAAATCGGTTCGGTTTATGAACTGGTTTTTTAAAACCGATTATTTTGTGAGGCGGTTCGATTCAGTTCAGTTCATGATTCGACCCAATTTTTTTAGTTATTTTGCACGCCCCTACAAAATAGGACATGAGGCTTACTCCCATTGTCAATCAACATTCTCTTTACCTTACAATTGATAAGGTTTCCTGAGATGACGAGGGCATCTTGGTTGTTGAATAAACTTTAAATGTTTTGTTAGTTTTATATTTAATAGTCTTAATTAAGCAGTCATGTGTTTAGGAAAGTGAAAGGCCAAGAGTTGTAAGAAGGTGAAAGGCCAAGAGTTGTGAGAAAGTGAAAGGCCAAGAGTTAGAGAGGCCAAGAGTTGGAAGTTTAGTTTTGTGGTTTATGGCTAATTTAATGTTTGGTTCATGAAAAGGCAATCTAGAGCCTATATAAACTAATCCATATTGTAAGCAACATATCACAAGAAAAAGAGAAATACAAGTTTTGTCTTCTCCACAAGAAAATAGTTGTTTTTATTTTAAGTTCTACATTATAGTGATACCACAAATTGGTATCAAAGCTATGGAGAGGGGGAGTGATATGGCACTACCTAAGTTGACGAAGGAGAACTACGAGAATTGGAGCATCCAAATGAAGGCTCTTCTCGGATCCCAGGACGCTTGGGAGAATGTTCAAGCAGGTTTTGTAGAACCACAGGACACTGGAGGCCATTCGGCGGCTCAAACCAAAGCGTTGAAAGAGACGCGTGCAAAAGACAAACTGGCGTTATTCATGCTCTTCCGAGCTGTAGACGAATCCGGGTTCGAGAAGATAGCAAATTGTGAGACCTCAAAGGCAGCCTGGGACATCTTAGCAAATGTTTATAGAGGAGCTAACCGAGTTAAACAAGTCCGGCTTCAAACCCTTCGTGCCGAGTTGGAGGGAATGAAGATGAAGGACACGGAAGGAGTATCCGGGTTCGTTGCCCGGGTTCAAGGAATTGTGAACCAGTTAAAACGGAATGGAGAAGATATACCTGACACCAGAGTGGTGGAGAAAATCTTGAGATCTTTGACAGACCAGTTCGAAAACGTGGTTTGTGCCATAGAGGAGTCCAAGGACCTGTCTACACTCACCATTGACGAGTTGGCGGGTTCCCTTGAAGCGCATGAACAAAGAAAGAAGAAGAAGGAGGAAACTCTTGAGCAGGCACTTCAGACCAAAGCAACAATTAAAGATGAGAAGATGCTCTATTCTCAAAAATTTTGAGGTAGAGGACGTGGCCGCGGTGGACGAGGTACTAGCTGTGGTGGTAGAGGATGCCGAAGTCAAGAAGTGTATAGTGATGAGGTAGGACAGTCAAATCAACAAAACTGGAGAGGAAGAGGACGAGGTCGACGAGGAGGTCGGTCACATTATTCAAACATCGAGTGTTACAAATGTGGAAAGTTTGGTCACTATGCAAAAGATTGTAACTCGGACAAGTGTTACAACTGTGGCAAAGTCGGACATTTCGCAAGAGATTGCAGAGAGGAGAAAAAGGTGGAGGAAACGTCCAACCTAGCCACAGAAGGCGAGATGAAGGATGGTGTCTTGTTAATGACACACAGTAAAGGAAGTCCAGACGATGACATGGAGTGGTATCTTGACACGGGTGCGAGCAACCACATGTGCGAACATAAGGACTTCTTCAAGGAGATGAGAAAGGTGGAAACCGGACATGTTTCGTTCGGGGATGCCTCAAAGGTTGAGGTAAAAGGCCGAGGTACGATCTGTTTCCTACAAAAGGACGGGTTAATTGGCTCAATTCGAGATGTGTACTATGTACCCGACCTAAAAAGCAATATTTTAAGCATGGGTCAACTGATGGAGAAAGGTTACTCGGTTATTATGAAAGACCGGGTATTGTATTTGAAAGATGAGCAAGGTCGGCTGATAGTTCGGGTTCAAATGAGTAAGAATCGTATGTATAAACTAAATCCGAAATGTATACAGGTTGAATGTTTACAAGCCGAGGTGGAAGATAAGGCGTCACTTTGGCATCTCCGGTTTGGTCACCTACATTATGGTGGTCTAACCGAGTTGGCAAAGAAGAAGATGGTGGAAGGGTTACCTGGCATCAACTTTGAAGGAAAGTTTTGTGAGAGTTATGTACTTGGCAAGCATGCCAGGACCACGTTTCAGAAGATGGCAAGATTCCGGGCTAAGCAACCTCTGGAACTAATACATACCGACTTGTGTGGACCCATCAATCCGGGTTCCTTCAGCGGTAAGAAGTATTTTATTTCCTTTATTGATGATCTCTCACGGAAAACTTGGGTTTACTTTCTGAAGGAGAAGTCTGAGGTGTTTGATGTGTTCAAAAGGTTCAAGGTGATGATTGAGAAGGCAACAGGAAGCTATATCAAATCGGTGCGGTCTGACAGAGGTGGGGAATATACCTCAACAGCGTTTATGTCTTTCTGTGAGGAACAGGGGATAAAGAGGTTTCTAACAGCACCATACTCACCACAACAGAATGGCGTGGCTGAAAGGAAGAACCGGACTATTCTTGACATGGTTCGGTCAATGCTGAAGAACAAAAGGATGCCGAAGGAGTTTTGGGCAGAAGCTGTGCAGTGTGCTGTGTATGTGCAGAACCGATGTCCACATTCGAACTTGGATGATAAAACTCCACAGGAAGCATGGAGCGGTCAAAAGCCTTCAGTGGCTCATCTCAGAGTTTTTGGCAGTATAGCCTATGCACACATACCGGACCAGCTCAGAACCAAGCTCGAGGATAAAAGCAAGAAATATGTTTTTATTGGATATGATGAAAAAACAAAGGGTATAAGCTATTTGACCCCGTCAACAAGAAAGTCATAGTAAGCAGAGATGTAAAGCTCAATGAAGCAAATGAGTGGGACTGGAACAATTCTTCTGAGGTAAACTTTGAAGACGGAATCTCAACACAAATTATTAACCCGGCAAGTCCTGAAGCTTCTGATGATGAAGATGAGGTACGACAACCCAGGATGCGAAGCATACAAGACATATATGAGTCAACAAGTGAGATACATTTTGTTTGTCTTCTTGCAGACTCTGAGAACATAAGTTTTGAAGAAGCCATCCGAGATAAGAAATGGCAAGATGCCATGGATGAGGAGATAGAAGCTATTGACCGAAATAACACATGGGAGTTAGCCGAGCTACCAGAAGGAAGTCGGCCCATTGGAGTGAAGTGGGTGTTCAAGAAGAAGATGAATGCTCAAGGGGAGATAGAACGATATAAAGCTCGACTAGTTGCAAAAGGTTATAAGCAGAAGGCTGGAATTGACTATGACGAGGTGTTTGCCCCTGTTACAAGGATGGAGATAATTCGGCTACTCATCTCACAGGCTGCTCAATACAGATGGCCAATGCATCAAATGGATGTAAAGTCGGCATTTCTGAATGGTGTTCTTGAAGAAGAAGTTTATGTGGAACAACCGCCGGGCTACATGAAGGCAGGAGAAGAGAAGAAGGTGCTGAGATTGAAGAAAGCACTTTACGGGTTGAAGCAAGCACCACGGGCATGGAATGCTCGTATTGACAAATATTTCAAGGAGAATGGACTTGAACAATGTCCATATGAACATGCTGTTTATGTCAAGAAAAATGGAGGAGACTTGTTAATTGTGTCTCTTTATGTTGACGACCTCATTTTTATGGGAAACAATGCCAAGATGATACAAGAGTTCAAGAGCACAATGACAAGAGAGTTCGAAATGACAGATCTCGGTTTGATGAAGTTCTTTCTTGGTTTGGAAGTAAAACAAAATGAGAAGGGAATCTTCGTGTCACAGGAGGCTTATGCAAAAAAGATTTTGAAGAAGTACAAGATGGAAGATTACAACCCAGTTTCAACACCAATGGAACCCGGTTCAAAACTCTCTAAGTTTGATGGAGGAGACCGTGTTGATGCAAGCAAGTACATAAGTTTGGTGGGAAGCCTACGTTATCTCACATGCACGAGGCCGGATATCTCGTTAAGTGTCGGCATAGTAAGTCAGTTCATGGAGGAGCCGAGTTACACACATTGGAAGGCGGTAAAGAGAATTCTGAGGTATGTTCAAGGTACAGTTTCACACGGGTTACACTACTCGAGCTCGGCAAAATACAAGTTGATTGGATATTCTGACAGTGATTGGTGTGGAGACGTAGATGATCGAAAGAGCACGGCTGGTTATGTGTTTTTCATGGGCAACACGGCATTCACCTGGATTTCGAAGAAGCAACCTATTGTGACACTGTCAACATGTGAAGCTGAATATGTAGCTGCATCTTGGTGTGTTTGTCATGCAATGTGGCTCAGGAATTTTCTAAGCAAGTTGGAGGAAAAACAAGTCGGTCAAACTGTGATCCGAATTGACAATAAGTCGGCTATAGAGCTAGCCAAGAACCCGGTAAATCATGAAAGAAGCAAGCATATTGACGTCCGATTTCACTTCATCCGGGATCAAGTAAAGGAAGGAAATGTGGAGCTAACACACGTGACCAGTCAAGAGCAAGTCGGGGACATCTTCACAAAGCCACTGCCGACGTTGCTGCTCAACAATTACAAGAAGATGCTTCGGATGAAAGATGGCAGAACCATTTAAGTTTATGAAGGAGAATTGTTGAATAAACTTTAAATGTTTTGTTAGTTTTATATTTAATAGTCTTAATTAAGCAGTCATGTGTTTAGGAAAGTGAAAGGCCAAGAGTTGTAAGAAGGTGAAAGGCCAAGAGTTGTGAGAAAGTGAAAGGCCAAGAGTTAGAGAGGCCAAGAGTTGGAAGTTTAGTTTTGTGGTTTATGGCTAATTTAATGTTTGGTTCATGAAAAGGCAATCTAGTTCCTATATAAACTAATCCATATTGTAAGCAACATATCACAAGAAAAAGAGAAATACAAGTTTTGTCTTCTCCACAAGAAAATAGTTGTTTTTATTTTAAGTTCTACATTATAGTGATACCACATTGGTGGCTCGGAAGGATTCCTTCCATGTCTTCCTTAGTAAAGACAAGTGGTTATAAAATGGAACAGGGGAAAACAGGTCGTGTCCTCGAGAGAGGTCCTTTGACTGAGAAAGAAGATGTCGTAGCTCGAAGTGTAAAGAAGCCGAAAGAACCGGGGGAACTAAACGATGAGACAATAGATAATGAAATGTTGGACCATGTTAGGTGTGAGGGACAACCTGGGGTGGAAGGTAGTGTACCCAAAACAGTCTCAGAACGAGGCATTAGTGCTATGAAAGGGAGGAAGGTAGTCTCATGCTTGGATAAAGTCTAAAAAGGCTAAGTCTGTATTTAAATGTGTCAGCTTGATTAAACCTATTACCTGTCATGAATATAATTATGGGCTTGTAAATTATTTCAAATATGACTTGACTTTTTAGCCTAATATAAGCCAAATTATTAGCGTAGTGTGGCTTGTTTTAAAAAATACAAAGTTTGGTCTGAAGTCTTCAAAACTAATATATTGCACTCGGTAGCTTAGTGTGGCTTGTTTTACAAAACACAAGGTTTGGTCTGACCTATCAAGACTTCAATACTAATATATTGCACTTGGTGAATTATACGTTATAATTACTTGGACAATAGCTAAGCATAACCCAAACTATTGACAATTTAACTACGTTGTTAAAAGTAAAAAACAATAAGTCAAATCGAATTATATTACAAAGCAAAAAATATAAAAAATGAAGACTTACTATTCGCTCTGAAAATATTCACCAACGAACTTATCTGAGAATTTCCCAAGAAAAATAAATAAAGTAAAACAAATAAAAAAAATATGCACAAAAACACATGCCTAGCAAAAACAAGATATGTAAATGCATGCAACACCTATAAAAATATCACAGCTCGTGTTTCCACATGGGCAAATTTGGAAGGAAAAAAGAAAATGGATAAAAAGGAAGAATTAGGTCATCAAAGATGATATACCATTTTTGAGATCTGGAGGAGACGGAGGCTGACGAGAGAGCTCTGAACCTGCGTCTTCGTTCTTCATTTTTCTTCTTCTTTTACTACTGTAATTTATGTTTCTTGTTAAATATTTGAGATCAGTCATGACAATGGTTGGCTAGATCTCCTTATTATTGTGGAGCAAGTTGAGCTTTGGTCTTAAAATGATAAGTCTGTATTTAAATGTGTCAGCCTGATCAAACATATTACCTGTTATGAATATAATTATCGACTTGTGGCCTGACTTATTTATCAAAAATAAAAACATGATTTAGCCTGTTTAAAAAAAAAATTAAGACAGCAAAAATTTATGCAAACAAAATATACAATCAACAGTACAAGTAATTCCATAAATATTCATAAATTCAATGTTTATCCAAAAAGCATAATATAGAACAAAATCATTCAAAAAGTCTGTTTAACCAATAAAATTGGGTGAAATTGATTGAGGAGAGAGAGAGAGAACTATTACAAATAATATAAAAAATATAAATTAAAAATAAGAATTAATATATTAGGCCAGCCTTAGAGGCTCTACGACCGAACTTTTAAATTTAAGCCTGAAGTCTTTTTATTATATGAGTTTTTATACAAGTTCAAGTTTTTTTTTTTTTTTGAGATATACAAGTTCAAGCTTAGTTCCAAGTTTCAAAAACCAATTTTAGACATGTAAACCCAAGCCTTCATGAGCCGAGCCAAAGGCCCCTCATTTGTTTACCACCACTAGCACCAAACACGCCCATAATAATATCATTTTTTTAAAGTACTTCCTTTGTTCATTGGCGGATTCACCCCTTCCTCTGTAGCAACTAAGGGCTCGTTTGGTGGACAGGATAGGATAAGGGTAGGATATGATATGAGGATGATAAGCTCATATCATGTCTTGTGTTTGATGAGCACTTGATTAGCAATATGATAAGATTATGTAGAAGGAGAAAAGAAAAAGAAATAACAAAATATAATATAATGCAATAAATACAAATATATTAGGTAGCATGGGCGTGAGGATATATTGGATATCCAATATTGATATCCTATCTTGTTGAATCCTAACCCAGCTCCCTCCATAGGATAAAAAATCATGTATTGGATAGGATAAAATGAGACAATAGGGTAAGCTAATCATATCCTATTGACCCACCAAACAAGAGATAAAAGTAGGATATGATAAGTGTCAAATTCTTAATACTGTAATATTTCTCTTTCATTCATTTTTTTCCTCATAATCAGATCCTCATAATCAGATGTGTATTTATACACAAACTGTACATTCAAAAATCCTAACAAACTAGATAAAATAAAGGAAACAAACTTCTGATTCTAAAGGAAACAAACTTCTGATTTTATCTATTTTGAATTTCAAATTGCTACATTCCAACACTCCCCCTCAAGTTGGTGCATGGATGTCAATCATGCCTAACTTGCTAATTGCTTCTTCAAACACTTCCAGAAATTGCTGGTCAGTACATCTGCCAATTGATCTTCAAGCTGGAGCGTATACATCATAAGCAACAAGCTTGAACAAGAAAGACTAAGAAACATAAAATAAACGAGCGGGGTTGTAACAACTCTACAACTCACCCTAAAGAAAAATAAAAAATATAATAAACTAAAATAAAATATTATCTATATCTCTACTAATCCCTCCCCTAAGATGAAGAGAGACTTCATCATAGGAAGAATGAAAAATAAAATGAAGCTTCATGGAATACAAGTCGGAGAAATCGGTAGCACAGCAAATCAACTGTAATGATCATCATTCTGAAGAGTTGGTAAAGAGAATGTGCTGGAATGAACATCAGCTAAGGAAGGAAGGGCTGGCATGGACATCAGCCACCAAATATAAATGGTGCCGGGATGGACATCGACAAAATCAAATGTTCTGAAATGAACATCGGTAACATGAACCATGCTCCCCCTGAATAGGAAGCCAAAATTAAAGCCAAACAATGGCAAACCAAATACAAGTCAAATCAGACTTGAATAACACCACAAACATATGTGGGAATAAAATAAAATTTACCAAATACAAACCATAAAAGAAAATCAAAATAAAAATAATAAATCACCGAAGAAGATGAAATCTCGGCCGGAAGAAACAAGATTTGGAAGTGGTTCGGTTCGATTCAAAATTGGTTCGATTCGGAAGTGGTTCGGTTCGATTAGAAACAAGATTTGGAAGGAGAAAAGAGACGCGACAGTAAAAGTAGCCATTATAGAAAGAGAAAGCGGGAAAATAGAGAGATTCTAGAGAGTGAGAGAGAGTGAAGAAGCAGAGAGAGAAAATTCAACAATTCAGAATGCGAAGGTGGAGAGTTTGAATTCAACAATTCAACAATTCAGAAAATTCAACAATTCAAAAATTCAACAATTCAAAAAATTCAAAAATTCAACAATTCAGAAAATTCAAAAATTCAACAATTCAGAAAATTCAACAATTCAGAAAATTCAACAATTCAATTTGGGATCTTTGCGTAGAATAATGTTTTGGGGAACATGAAGAGGTTTGGAGTTTTCAGAAGCAGAGTTGGCCATTGAAGAAGAAAATGAACAATACGAATACAGTTAAAAAATGGTGTATAAAAAAATTATGACGATTCGGGGCTTCACAGTAGCAGCAAGTAGGTAAGAAAAAGAGAAGAAAATCCGAAAAATTCAAAAGAGTGAACCGGAGGAAGGAAGGGGAAAAGGTACAGATGCAAAGGAGATCTGGATGATCAAGAGATTTTAAAAAAATGATGGCAGCGGATACTCCATTCATGGAGGGTGAAAAATTTGCTCTGATACCATGTCAAATTCTTAATACTGTAATATTTCTCTTTCATTCATTTTTTTCCTCATAATCAGATGTGTATTTATACACAAACTGTACATTCAAAAATCCTAACAAACTAGATAAAATAAAGGAAACAAACTTCTGATTCTAAAGGAAACAAACTTCTGATTCTATCTATTTTGAATTTCAAATTGCTACATTCCAACAATAAGGTATCTTATCTTATCTTCCTTATCAGGTGCTCCAAACAGGCCCTAAAGGTGTAAATGAGCAATGTCAAGTTGGGCTTTAACCTAAATAGGCTAGGCCTATGTAAATTATTTCAAATCTGACTTGACTTTTTAGCCTAATACAAGCCAAATTATTAGCTTAGTGTGGCTTGTTTTAAAAAATACAAAATTTGGTCTGACCTATCAAGTCTTCAAAACTAATATATTGCACTCGGTAGCTTAGTGTGGCTTGTTTTAAAACACACAAGGTTTGGTCTGACCTATCAAGACTTCAAAACTAATATATTGCACTCGTGAATTATAGGTTAAAATTACTTGTATAATAGCTAAGCATAACCCAAACTATTGACAATTTAACTACGTTGTTAAAAGTAAAAAACAATAAGTCAAATCGAATTATATTACAAAGCAAAATATATGAAAAATGAAGATTTACTATTCGCTCTGAAAATATCCACCGACCAACTTATTTGATAATTTCCCAAGAAAAATAAATAAAGTAAAACAAATAAAAAAAAATATGCACAAAAACACATGCCTAGCAAAAACAAGATATGTAAATGCATGCAACACCTATAAAAATATTAATAAGATATTATTTTATTAAAATAAAATATTATTTAATAAAAAATATAAGTCCATTTTGCAGTGAAGTCAAACCTACTAAAACAGGTTTATTGGCTGATTTATAAACCAGCCTTTTAATGAATAAGCTGATATTATTTTTAAAATGGAACCAGATAAACCAATTTTTAGACCGTGACAACGCCCCTGTTAGCAACATAGATTGCGTTGACCTCAATGTCAGGCTCTTCGCACTAATCGCTATTGGGAGAGAGAGAGGGATCAAGCTCGTGCCCAGCGGTCATCGTCATTGAGCTCGTGTGTAGGGAAACGACAAAAGGACTGGTTAAACTGTTAAATGAGATGGGACAAACTGTTACTTTAATTTGATTTTGTGATGTTTGTTTAATTGCACTTAACTTGTTTGATATAATGCCTGAACAACCAGATCCCTTTTTGAATATGTTTGGTAATGAGATTTACTATCAGCCTCTCGTTGGGAAGCGAAGTTGGCATCTGAATTTTGCTTTTGGGATTTGAGGGGAAATCAGGATAGTTGACCATACTTTGTTTTTGGTGTTAAAGAATTTGCTTTTTAAATTTTGTTGCCTCTTTGCCAAATGAGAAGGTAACAAAGTGATGTAAAATAAGTAGGATTGTTTGTTTAGTGGCTGCACCTTGGTACTGCATGAAAAAATTAAAGAATGTAAAGGGAGTTGGTCTCTTTCTCTTCCATTACTGATATTTAATTAGCTAGATTGAAATCAAACCAAAAACGGATTCTTGTTAGTTTGGCAAGGTAGAAGAGAAATAATTGTTCCTAGCAACAAGCTATTTCACCCCTGGCTTCTTGGATCTCCTGAGAAGGTTTTGAGGATGCGGTGCAAGACTGTTGGAACTAGAATACTCATTAGGACATAGCTAATGTCAGATTCTAGCATAAAGCTACAGTTTGGCACAACATCTACTTTGAAACTCATCTTCATAGGAAATTTTGCCTCCATGTTCGTATCATTGGTATTGATAAGGAGCATAATTAACTAGGATTCTTTGTTAAGAGGTTGAACCTTTGGTACTACATACAAAAATAAAGAATGTAAAGGGAGTTGGTCTCTTTCTCTTCCAGGACTGAAATTTAATTAGCTATATTAGTGAAAGAGAGAATTAGAGAAAATATAAGTGTATAATATCATGCCTTCTACATCACACCAAACCGACCCAAAGCTTATACTATGCGTTACGATATTTTTAGTTGTTTGGTATGACCATCGTATAGTATAAGCTTATACAAAAAAATTTTCTAATACATTCAAATGATGTATAACTTAATCAGGCCTAAAGGGGTGGGATTAGGCCTGATAAAGGGTTGATGTATTAATATCGCCGACCAATGCAATTCTCAAGAATAAATATATTATTTTAATATTAATATATTAAAATAAATTAATTTTTCCATATATTAATTTTTAAAATATTGGAGTTTTATTTTTGTAAAAATTAATATATTTTTTGGATACACTGGTCAATATATTTTTATAAAAATTAATATCACATGACATATTTCGAAGAATTATATAAATTCTTTATTAAAGGATACTTTTGTCAAAAATATTATCCTATCTAATATTATATAGAGTGTATTATCTTATACAGCATATTATTTTATACAATACCATGTTAATTGCTGGATAATATTAAAATTTAATCAGGTCTTATGCTATCAGGCTTTATCATATACTGTGCACCAAATAGGGGTGTTAAGGAGTCTAGTCAAGTTGAGCTTTGATCTTAAAAGGCTAAGTCTGTATTTGAATGTGTCAGTCTGATCAAACCTGTTACCTATTATGAATATTGTTTTATACAATACCATGCTATGATGCACGGACACGGGACAGGACACGACACGACACACCGACACGTTAATTCTAAAAAATGTCATATTTCGACACGTTGGGACACGTTTTGATATTAAATAAAAATTTTAATATATATAATATAATCTATATTTAATACATATAAGTGTACATAATAAATCATATAACTAATCAAATATTTAAATTTCATAACATAAATATAAATTAAATAATTTTTCGTACTTTTTTAATTATTTAAAATTAAGATTTAGTTAAAAAAGACAATAATATTTAATTAACCAACACTCGGTCAACACTCCCACATGTGGATAAGGGCTTTTCCGTGCAAATTTATAAAAAGAAAAGCAAAAAGACCATAATATCTCTTCTTTGAAAGAAAGATAAGAGTTCTTACTCCTTATCTTTTGATGGCTAGGTGGACAAGCGATCAGCCGTTGATTTTTTTGTGTCATTGCCACGTGTACATACAAGAGGCTTCATGAAGAACTCTTCAGATTGATTTTCTCGTGGACCCCGCCATTGCTAGGCATAGAGCAACCAATTGACAAAGACTGCGAAGACAGGAGAGATAATGTTGTAAACGGCGTCGTAGTGGTCTGTCTTAAACCTCAGTGGTCGTGTCCCTGTACTGAAGCAAAAAAAGCTTTGATTCATTGTTGGCAGACACACAACAAAAACCATGCTCTCTCAAAGCGTCATCACCTTCTCCTTCTTCATTCATTGTTGTCTTTGATTTTCTTGGATCTCCATCTGATGCCTTTCTTTTCTATCAATTCACCATGATCCAGGCTTGCCCACTAGGAGCAATTTCTCTCTTGGTTCGTTCGCTCAATCCTTCTATGTTTTCTCTGATAATATACTCTGTTATGGGAGAGAGTTTTCACCGAGCCCTTATCTTTTATCTCTTTTAACAAACAAAAAAAAAACGTGTCGGAGCGTGTCCGAGCATTGACCGCGTGTCGGAAAAAGTTGACTACGTGTCCAAAAAACGTGTCGGAAGTGTCGGAACGTGTCGGAGAGTTGACCACGTGTCCCCAAATGTTGACCACGTGTCGGACGCGTGTCGGAACGTGTTGGAGCGTGTCTGTGTCAGACACGTGTCCGACACGCAAATTTTTTAAAAACTTACGTGTCGGTGCTTGTTAGATACCATGTCAATTGCTGGATAATATTAAAATTTAATCAGGTCTTATGTTATCAGACTTTATCATATACTGTGCACCAAATAGGGGTGTTAAGGAGTCGAGTCAAGTTGAGCTTTGGTCTTAAAAGGCTAAGTCTGTATTTAAATGTGTCAGTCTGATCAAACCTGTTACCTATTATGAATATAATTATCGGCTTGTGGCCTGACTTATTTATCAAAAATAAAAACATAGTTTAGCCTGTTTTAAAAAAATAAAACAACAAAAATTTATGCAAACAAAATATACAATCAACAATACTAGTAATTTCATAAATATTCATAAATTTAATTTTTATCCAAACAGCATAATATAGAACAAAATCATTCAAAAACTCTGTTTAACCAATAAAATTGGGTGAAATTGATTGAGGAGAGAGTAAGCTATTACAAGTAGTATAAAAAATATAAATTAAAAATAAAAATTAATATTCTAGGCTAACCTGAGAGGCTCTAAAACCGAGCTTTTAAATTTAAACCTAAAGTCTTTTTATTAAACGAGTTTTTATAAAAGTCCAAGTCTAGTTCCAAGTTCCAACAACCGATTTTAGACATGTAAACATAGGCATTCATGAGCCGAGCCAAAGATCCTTGGTTCGTTTACCACCCTTGATTTTCACATTTTGGTATTGGCATTACCGTTTCAAAAGCTTCAACAAGCAGTGGCACCTTCTTCTTCCCAGCTGGAGCAAGTTTTGTGACAACTTGTCTGAGTGCATAATCAAGCATCCATTCATCTGCATTTTTTCTGTCATCCACCATTTGATGCCTCAGATCAACCTTTTCTGGTTCTGGTTCAGGAACCAATGGAAGTAAATTTGGCTCTCTTGGGTTGAGATTCCTCATTTCATTATCATCATCTTCAATGGGATTCTTTCTCCTAATTGAACCTTTCCAACTCTCTCTTGTGTTTTTCTCTTCACCACCTATGCAACTTGTGCTTTGGAACTTAATAGCTTTTCCTTGATCTTCCTCCAACAAGTCCTGGCCCTGAACAACTGTGGTTTCTTCTTCAGGCTCATCAAACAAATGAAGCTGGTTCTCCTCATAATAGTTGCTACGGATATCATCAACCATGTCACAGACACACCATGAGAACTCTCTGATAAGGACTCAACTTTTGAGTCACTGTCCTCTGTGTAGACACTTGAATCAGCATCCTTTTCTTGAGGGAATCTGCAAAATTGTTCCTCCTCCCACTCCATATCATAGGCTTTGGCATCAGAATCATCCATGTCAACATCCCCCATGTGTTCCTCATCACTGCAATAGCTTCCCATACTTATTTCTTCATGAGTCAAACCAGGCTTGTGATCTTCATCTGCATCTTCTGCATTTTGTTCTTGTGGAAAATCCCCCTTTGTATCTACTTCAGTTGCAACATCATCAAAGGAATTTTTCAAGTCCTCCTCAAGATCAATCTGAGACTTAAGGGGAGAAGGAGTATCAGTAATGCTCGAAGTAACTTTGTCATCATCCTCTATTGTAGACTTGTTATCTTCTTGATCCTCAATCTCTTCAAGAAAATCAATTTTCCCCATTTCTTCTGCTTCTTCTGTTGGTTTTGCATCCTTTTCCTTAGCATAGATTTCAATAAAGATATCCATGCCAATTTCATCATACGCAGGTTTTGCATCAAAGACATTCTGCTCAGTATCGGAATCCTTCTTCTCTGTCTCATTCCCAACCTTGAATCTCTGAGGGCTCAGAGCTTCTAACTTAACGCGCTTCTGGGTCTTCAAAAGGCGCCTCCTTGATGATATGAAGCTCTTCAATGGAGGCAAATCAGAATGGTGATGACCATTAAGAGAACAATATGTATAAGGGCAAACCTTCATGATTGAAGTTCCCTCTGACTCAGTTCCCCCAGGATTAAGCATACGGTATTGAGGGAACTTTGAGTTTTTCAAAGTTGAAGAACATGTAGCTTTTTGTGGTGCACTCATATCAGCACATATACCAGCTCTAGTGGATTTGCTGGGACAAGTTCTAGAAGCTTTGAAACTAGTATTCTTTGTCAATGTTCTCACCAAACTCAAACTAGATGATCTTGTCAATGTTTTTGCAGGTTTTTTATTAGAAGTATAAATATCTTTTGAATCAATAGAAAATTTTCTTGGCACGTTCTTAAAATCAAAACCAGATTGAGTGTTCTTATGGCTCACCAGGAAAAGTTCCTTTTTTGCATGTGAACTACTTGTGGGCTTCATGTAATTGGGTGAACCATATGTTGTTCTCACCAAAGGTTGATGCTTCTGTGGAGATGCTGCTGTTGTTGGAACATGAAGAGGTTGTGGCTTTCCTGGTTGAGAAAAGCTTCTCCTTGAAGGTAATGATGATTGAAGACCCTTATGATCAGAAAGCTTGATAGACCTTGATTTCTTCATTTTATTCTTCATATCAGCTCCTCTACTTTTTCCATCTTGGTGCGGAGAAGATGATAGCTTCATGTTTGATTTAACATGTTCTGCTTGGATACTTGGCACCTTTCTTTGAAACATATTCCAAGGAAAAAAAATCACACGATGAAACAAGCGGCAATACAAAAGTAACGGACATAAGGACCATTAATGGTCTTAAAACTAAAACGTCCTAATTTGAAATTCATAAATGGTGTAACATCCCGACCGCTGACGAGGGCGGGGAGTGATCGCCGGTGCGGAAAGGTATGGACAAGGAGCGGCTCCTGACAGGCTTTCAGCGTGGGGTTACATGCATGGATGAATCGAATCGACACCCGAAAGAGAGAGATTCCAAAGACTGTGCAGGGATGAGACTACACAAGTTTGGGATAGCATATAAGAATTAATTGGTACTACCTATACTAACACGATGCATCTTCTTTTCGGTAGCCCGGAACGGAAGAACTACATAGTTAAGCGTGCTTGACTTGGAGCAATTCTGGGATGGGTGACCTCCTGGGAAGTTTGCCCAGGAAGTGTGCGAGTGAATAAAAAGCACACTGAATTCGTGTTAGTATGTGAGGATAGTCGTTGATTCTTGAAGCGGTCAGGCGTAACAAATGGCATTAAAACTAAAATGACTGCAATTTAAAATTCATAAATTGCTTTAAAAATAAAACGTCTGTAACGATAATAACTTATGGCGACTTATTCTGTAATTATGGATGATTGATTTTGTATTTATGAAAATATGAGATAACTATGAAAGAAATAGGAGATTATTCGAGAGACTAATTAGTGGTAAGAAATTTATTTTTGAATAATTTAAAAAATGCATAGCAATTATTTTATTGTCTAGTCCATTTTCTGAAGATAAATAGTTTTTTTTTTATAACATAAGATAAATAATTTTTTCTTCTGTGCTCGGATGAAGAAACTAAAAAGATTTTTTTTTTTTTTTACAGAAATATAAATCAATTTTATTAATCGTAATTTATAACAATTTCAGCTTCACAAATCAAAATAAAGAAATTTTTAGGAATGTTATTAGGGGAAGAATATTGTGACAACCAAGTTAGATCGATTATCTTGATCCAACGGTTATATTTATTTCCATCTTTGTATGGTCATGATTCCCCATATTTAAAGTGAAAGCATTAAATATGGGAAATCATAACCATACAAAGGTGAAAATAAATATAAAGTATTAAATTTGGGAAATCATGACTATACAAAGATGGAAATAAATATAACCGTTTGATCAAGATAATCGATCTAACGGTGAGATTGTTTGGTAGTCAATTGGTAGTAACATAACTTGGTTGTTAGAATATCCTTCCCCATGTTATTATACGAATCTTTTTTTTTTTTTTTTTTTTTTTTTTTTGCATACGATTCTTTAATAGAAAATAAATATGTTTTTGATATTGCATGCGATAAATATTTCTTGCACACATAAAAAATGAGTGAAGTTATTTTTTTCTATCTCTTCTTTTTAGTACGTCTCACCTACTTTTTTGTATATTGCATGAGATAAAATTATCTCATTTAACACGATAAATATATTAACTTTATTATAAAATACTTAGAGTTTATCCATATTTCATTTCAATAAAATTTTCAGTTTCTATCAATCTAAGCCTATTAAAGAAACCATTTGATTCAAGGAATAACCACAATGGTACACGCTTTCCAATCAATTGCTTTTATAAGATGCTGAATACGAGGATATTTAAAGTGGACCGGGACCATCATTTTTAGGTGGTCCCTTAGTGTAAATAGGAGGGTAAAATGGGAAAAGTGGGAAAATAAAAGAGATAAAAAGGGAAATAAAAAATTAATGTTATGAGAAGGAGCATCAAAAGATTCAGTGGTTTTGGAGCATATTAAATTTTTCCGCTGAATACATAGGATTATAATGACTCTATTATAGAAATAGTAGCTGGTTTTTTTTTTTATAACCAAATAGTAGCTGATTTTTCAAATAGAATGGATGGAAAGCTCAAAATAAGGATACTCAATTAGGTAGCAATTACGTGTGATAGTAAGGCTGGGTTTATCTTTTTATTTGGGAGAATAGCAGTTGGACGAAAGAAGACAGGTTAGCTCAATAAAATAACTCCAAGATGGGAAAGACTCAATGTTCATAAATTGTATTTCTTCACGTCTAGGATGTGGCTATCTCATCATCTATTTCCCTTAACAATTAAGCTTTTGTTATTGATATTTTCTAACCAGCATAACTCTTTTATTTTCAGCATTTAAAATCAACATAATTAGGACAACAGACAACACAATGCACGATACTTTAAGAGAGAAAAATGAAACAAAATACCCTTAAAATATAGGAGATTGTTTGTAATTTGTTTATTTTTTCAGATTATAATTTTTATCAGTGGGCAAGAAATTTTAAATTTATTATAATAAAAAAATGTTGCACAGTACCCTAAATCCATAAGGTCGTTACGCCACCCACACATCTAGGCTTTTTGACTCTTTTGCCCCTCATTAATTAATTAATGACCAATTTGCTCCTTCTCCAAAACTATCCACCATGATGCCCCCATTTAATCGAGCAACTTGAAGTTTTAATCAACTACATTGTGAAAATACAGAAAAAAATGAAACGCGACATTTAATCGACTACAAATTCAATGTGATCGATTAAATTTCGTGCACATTTAATCGACTAAATTGATTATGTAGTCGATTAAATGTCGCAGACTAGGTTTTTTTTAAAAAAAAAACCCATTTCGCAAAGGGGTTATTTTCAAACCCTAGTCTATTAAGAGCTCCCCAACATACCCTCTCTCCAACCAAGTCCAAATCCCAAGCCCTTGATGGTCCGATTGCACCATCATTGATTTACATCTTGTGAAATTGACAGTGTAGGTAACGTTTTGGATGGAATTCTTTTTTTTTGTCAAAAATATTTAAGAAATTATTTTCGTCAAAACTTTTGACAAAAACTAAGTTTATTTGAAAATTTCAACAGAAAATTTATTTACGTATAAAATTTTGATGGATAAGAAATTTCGTCGCCATTCAACGAAAAGTATTCCGACAAAAAAATACTATTTCGATGGAATTTTTGTCATTTATAACGTAGAAATTTTGGCAAAAATATGATATTTTTTAGTAATTTTGTCATTAATTCTCTATTTTTCTCCTACCATTTTTTTAACTCCCAACGAAGGGACAGAAATACCCTCCACTTTCCTTCTCCTCCTTCCTCCTTGGATCCCCTTCCCTTCAAACTCCCAAACAAAGCCTTGGGTATAAATAAGCAAGGTCAAGTTAGGCTTTAACATAAATGGACTATGCTTATGTAAATTATTTCAAATTTGAATTCACTTTTTAGCCTAATACAAGCCAAATTATTAGTTTAGTGTGGCTTGTTTTAAAAAATATAAAGTTTGGTTTGACCTATCAAGACTCCAAAACTAATATATTGCACTCGAAAATTGTATGTTATAAATACTTTGTACAATAGATAAACATAACTCAAAATATTGATAATTTAACTACGTTGTTAAAAGTAAAAAACATTCAGTCAAATTGAATTATATTACAACGCAAAAAATATGAAAAATGAAGACTTACTATTAGCTCTGAAGATATCCACTAGGGGTGTTAACTGGTCGAGCCGAGCCGAGCTTTGATCTTAACAAGCCAAGCCTGTATTTAAACGTGTCAGACTGACCTTAGCCTGTTATCTGTTATGAATATAATATTAGCATGTGGCCTGGTTCATTTACAAAAAAATAAAAGCCTGTCTTAAGCCTGTGGCCTGTTTATTTATTAAAAATAAAACTTTACCTTCCGATTTGCAGCAATATTTAACCCATTAATCATGCACTAATATGTATTTTTTTGTAAGAAAATAACAGATGTTTCTTTTATAATAAAAAAAATATATTAATATTAAAAAGTCAAGATAACAATAGCACATTTATTGTATTTTCCGTTATTTTTCCTTAATTTTTTTTTAACAAAGGGAAAAGCAACAGAACTAGAAACAAAACAGAGTCTAGGGCAAGTAGTGCCCGTCAAATCTCTAGCAAATAACTCTCTACAATCCATAGGGACTTCAAGAAAAAATTGTAGATCCCAGGTGTCTAATAGTCTCCCTTTGGTTGCCAAAGCATCAGCAACGGAATTACCTTCATCTTTTTTTTTGTCATTTTTAATCTTTCTTTTTCTACATCTTATATCTTCATCTTCATATCTCTTATTTCTTTACCAATCGTTGTTAGTAATTATGAAAAGTGGCACTCGCTGTCTCAAATGATTAATATAAAAATATAAAAAATAAATAAATTTATTATATACGGGCCAGCCTCCAAGGCTTCAAGGCCGGACTTGGCTATGGAAGACTGAGGCCTTTTAAATAAAAAGGCTTTTGCATGAGTATAAGTCTGGGTCCAATAATTAAAAAAGGCGGGTCGAGCCGGGCCTAAGGCCCCTAGCCTTATTATCACCCCTAATATCCACCAACCAACTTACATGAGGATTTCCCAAGAAAAATAAATAAAGAAAAACAAATAAAAAATATGCACAAAAGTACATCCCTAGCAAAAACAAGATATGTAGATGCATGCAACACGCTATGTAGCACCGATACTGACACGGGACATGAGACACGATACGACATGACACTCCGACACGTTAATTCTAAAAAATATTAGATTTCGACACGTTAGGACACGTTTTGATATTAAATAATATTTTTAATTTGTGTAGTGTATATTGTATTTAATATTCAATGATTTATCAAAAAATGAAACTAAACTTGTAATATTTATCAATTTTGCAAAGAAACATAAGATATCCCAAATATTTATATTAAGTTCAATAAAATGGTAATCGTAATCAACGAATCTAATAGGTGGAACTAAAAACTCAACACAACGCAACTTTTGAACCTTTTTTTGAATTTCTATAACGCGTGTCGAAGTGTCGGGGAGTGTCGGTGAGTGTCGTGAAGTGTCGGACACGACACGTCAGGATTTTTGATAGTGGCGGAGCCATGTATTGGCTGGATGGGGCCTCGGCCCGGGCTAAATTTTAACAAATTGTACTTATTATATATAATTATATAATTAATTATAATTTGACGTGGTTAAAATTGTAATTTGGCCGGGGCTACAATTTATAATTTGGCACTATCTAAAACTTAAAATATTTTTGATAAAAGATTTGGGTTAGTTGTATTAGGTTATGTGTTCAATTTTCACTTATATCAAAAATGGTTTCACTTTTTCTACAGTCGATGTAGATAACTTATCTGCATTAAGTGTAACACCCCGTTCTAGAACCGGTTTGTTAACATTGACTTATGATATTAAGCACAGTTACGATCACCTTGGTTCAATTAAAATCCGGTTAATTTTTTTTTTAAAACCAAACCGAATTTAAATTACCCAATTGCGTGACCATAACCATATTACATTGCGGAATAAAATAATATAAGCTTAATACCATACACTCATTTCATTTATTATGGTCTCCATTTGCCCATTATATTATAGGATTTTTCATTAGTTACGAGTGGGTTCAAACCGCGCTCAAATCGGAGCACTGTAGCCCAAGTTATGAGATTTCTAAGAAATGGAATGCTGAATTCCCCAGGACCCCCACGCTCATAGCGTGGGCAATCAGAGAGGTTGACGCTCGTAACGTGAATCTCACGCTCATAGCGTGGGCAGTCAGGAGCAAGCACCAAAACAGGACAATTTGACCTACCTGTGGTGTTTTAACCATAACTTTAGTTATACTTATCCAAATTACACAATCTTGGTCTCTATGGAAAGCTAAGAAACATATCTACAACTTTCATCAGACACAAATGTCCAAATCTATCATATAGGATACGAAATCTGGACAACAAGATAGGGTATCTTTGTTTTTAATTAGTTTTCCAACCTAAAGGTTTTCTCTCATCTAATTTACATCATATACATATATCCCACACTTACAACATTACATCATTGTCATAAATCTTAATTACAATTCATGGGACTTAGCTACAAAACACTATGATCAACTCCTTGACTCCCATCAACAAAAGAGATACCGAAGGGGATGAGCATAGGCTAAGTCCATCAAAATAGAATATAACAACATTTAACAATTAGCTTTCAATGATCAATTCTATCCATATGATCTACAAAATGACATGCTTAATCTCAATGATGCAACTCTTCATGTATCAACTACTTCAAATATGGCCACTTGCCATCAGATGCTCCTGCAGCATCCTTGCCTGAAAGGGGGTCCCCAACAACACGAGGTGAGATATACGAATATATCCAGTAAACCAGGGGCCCTTGGAGCATCTCTCCACCCCATAGTTCAATAACAGTGTAATAGCAATAACAATAATAATGCAGCAAATACATATCCATGCAAGTGTACAAAACATCTCCAGGAGAAATCCCTCGAGCTCTCGAGCTGTCCTAAGGATACTCAGATGCAAATAGTCCTACTGGCCAGCTAAACTACCAAGTATGATTTACGCATCGTCATGCAACATACCAACATAGGGAAACATCATCCTATGTCACACCAAAGCATGCAAATACGTATAACAAAGCATTACATTATTTCATTGCATTTATATACAACAACACACCTATTACCCGTTCAAGGCTTAGTGGAACAATAAAGGGAATTACACCCAAGGTCCGAAGGCTTACCTCAAAGTTTCCAACTAAACCTTTGTTCTTTACCAATCTTCACAACACAAATATCAATTCCAAGGAGCTAACCGAGCTCCATAGCTTGTTCCAACAGTTGGTTACTCACGGTTGGTCCAAATGCCTCAATCCTAAGCATCAAATGGACAATATCAACAATCAACCAAACCAAACCATTGATCACAAAAATAAGTCAAACCATAGTCAAATGCATAATCTTGTAATTTTCCCAACAAAATCATATGACTATATAAACTTATTTTCACCGATTAAATGTGACTATATAAACTTATTTTCACTTATTTTCTCAACATGCACTAGGCCTTAATCTTCCTAGAACATATCCAATTCACTCACATAATCATAAACCCCAAAACACTATTCATCCAAAACCTAAATCATGGGTTCTTCATGAAAATAGAGTTCCAAGGATGAAATCTTACCACCAAGTGTTGCACACTCAAGGGGTAATGGTTCCTTAAGCTTACATGGAGGTAGAAGCTCCCAAATCTTCCAACTTCTCCAATGGTTCGAATCTTTGGGAGGAAAAATCTCAAACCACACAGCTCCCCACCAAGACCCAAGCTAGGATTGTGAAAGAGGGGAAGATTTGGAGTGGTTTAGGCTTTGGAATCACTCAAAACCATCAAGGTTTGATCACTCAAGGGTTTTTCCCTTTCTCCTTTCCTTCATCCCTTTCTCTTCTTTTCCCTCTCTTCTTTTCCTCTCTTCTCTTTTGTTCCTGCGCGCGACAAGGGGAGGGGAAAATAAGGGTTCCTTTAGTTGCTAGCCACTTAACATAGGTTAAGTGGGTATTGGTTTATCTATCTATTCAACTCCATTAATTACCAAATTTTACCCAATAGTCTGGAATATTTTTCTAGGAGTATTTCTACTTCTATTTTTATATTTTGGGTACTTTTATCTACACCCATTTATACCCCTTAATTTTCACTGAGTACACTTTTTACATCAAAAGTGACCGCAACTAATTTTATTAGGAAATTTACTTATTTTTACTCGTTATTACATGCTTAATTATCTAATCACATATAATTTGCTAATTAATTATATTGGACTATTATATTCATACCACCTTTTAGCGATTTTGTCCGCAAAATCAAGCACATGCATGTCCTTAAACTCAGGATACTGCCGGAGAAGCTCATCTTCCCGCTCCCAAGTGGACTCTTCAGACGTCCTTCCTTCCCATTGAACTTTTACCATGGGAATAGACTTATTTCTCGGCCTCTTCTCATCTCGCTCTAGTACTTTCAGTGTCCAATCGGAATCTTCAAATTTTCCCGAATCTCAACATCATCAGGTTGAATCACATGAGAAGGATCAACTACATACTTTCTTAGCTGAGAAACATGGAATATATCACGTACATTGGATAGTTGAGGAGATAAGACAAGCTGGTAAGCAACCGGTCATCGCACTAATCGCTATTGGGAGAGAGAGGGATCAATGTAGGCCGTGACAACGCCCCTGTTAGCAACACAGACTGCATTGACCTCAATGTCAGGCTCTTCGCACTAATCGCTATTGGGAGAGAGAGGGATCAAGCTCGTGCCCAGCGGTCATCGTCATTGAGCTCTTTGTGATCGTCCCTTATGCTTTTTCGTCACCGCTTTCCATTGTTTCTCTCTCCCTACTCCCTGGGAGCAAATGATTTTGTGATGTTTGTTTAATTGCTCTTAACTTGTTCGATATTATGCCTGAACCACCATATCCTCTCTTTTTTTTTTTTTTTTGGTATAAACACCATATCCCTTTTTAAATATGCTTGGTAACGAGATTTACTATCAGCCTCTTGTTGGAAAGCGAAGTTGGCATCTGAATTTTGCTTTTGGGATTTGAGTGGAAATCAGGATAGTTGACCATACTTTGTTTTTGGTGTTAAAGAATTTGCTTTTTAAATCTGGCTTGTTGCCTCTTTGCCAAATGAGAAGGCAACAAAGTGATGTAAAATAAGTAGGATTGTTTGTTTAGTGGCTGCAACTTTGTACTGCATGAAAAAATAAAGAATTTAAAGGGAATTGGTCTCTTTCTCTTCCATTACTGAAATTTAATTAGCTAGATTGAAATCAAACCAAAGGTTTCATTACTATTTATGTCATTTCTCCTTCTGAATACTAGACTTTACCCCATTTTACTTTATTTAGTGAACACTTTGTCAACAATAGGTGCTCTTGACATCAAGGCAAAAGAAGCTCTGGAGTAGAGTGAACATGCAAACCTCACGTGGCTTGAATCTCTGATTCGGGTATTTCCTCGGTTTGACTTTCATTTGCCTGAACCCAAGTAGACGGCATTCTATTTTCTATACAAAGTAAGTTGATGTTCTACGTTACTTAAATGCAGTTTATCTGTTTTCGGGCTACAACTTCTATTCCAGGTAAATTTTTAAAGTGATCCCGGCCTATTTCTTTAGAGTGGTCCTTTTTCCTTTTTTGGAAAATTGGGCTTCCCTTTTTGCCCCTCATTTTTTTGAAAATTTCCTTTAACTCCCTTGTCCTTTTCTACTTTTGGAATGAACCATGTGCACCGGGTTCACCAAAATAAAGCTCCTATTCCAGACCCTAAATTCCATATTGAGTATAGAATTATTTTTGAATTTGAACCAATAATTCTTGCCACCTTCCCACTTACTCTGATGATGACAGGTATATAGACTATCTTGAACAAAGATATTATCTAAGACTAATTCTCTTGAAACCCTTTTGTTTATTTCTTCAGAGCTAATAAATTATTTGCATGTCACCACCATTATATACACTAAACATATATAATCCTAATTAGCTTACGTGACACCACAAATTCGAGGCACATGGCATTGGAAAAACCAGCTTAATTGTCTCATTAAACAAATGTCCAAAATAGGTGCCAACCTAGAACCAACTTTGTTTGGTTGTAGATTCCTTAGTCCCTACTTAAATGTTTAGGCTTGAGATAACTTTCATCCCCCTCAAAGATCAGCGAAGGATCCTTTGAGAAGTGTTCGGTCGTTTGGTATTTATGGCAGAGGAAAATCAAGGACTAGGAACTAATACTCCTCAAGAGCAACCTAATGACCCCTTGCCAAGTAAGTGCTAATTTTATTCTTTCCAAATATTCAGTGCAATGCCAAATTAATTCAACAAGTGGTATAAAAATGTGTTTTTGCAGGGTCTTACAACCAACTTCTGGGGACAAATAATCCTACAAAAACAAGTTGGCCTGAGCTGGTTGGAGTCACTGAAGAAGAAGCAGAGAAAAAGATAAAGGAGGAGATGGCTGGGGTTGAAATTCAAGTGGTGCTTCCCGGTTATTCTGTCACTTTTGATTACAAAATCCAGCGAGTTCGATTGTATGTTGATGAATCAAAAAAGGTCATTAGGACTCCAGTGATTGGCTAACCCATCTCCCATATATCATTGAATAATTCAATGTTTTCGTTGGTCTTTTGCTGTTTTGGCTGAGAATATCTTCATGTTACTTGGGCATTGCAATAGAAGTATATTATACTATGGTTTGACTTTTGGGCAATATTATGTTCTGCATAAACCGATAAGGGTTCTTGTGGAAAATTTGTTCCATCTGCTTATATGTTGTAAAAATTTGTTCCATCTCTCTGCTTAAGAAAAATGCAGGTTGTTTGGTTTCAATAAGATGATTTTCACTATTCTAACCTTGAAGTTACATTTGAATGCTATTATTTGTTTAGGACACTGTTGGATACGAGTTAAATGCTAAATTATATAACAACGTTATATTTACAAAAATTTTGTTTACAAATTCTTACAAACTACACTATGTCTGATTGGTCATACAATAATTGTAACGTCTTGCTGCTTCAAGAATCAATGACTATCTCCACATACTAACACGAGACTTTTCAGTGTGCTTTTTCCTCACTTGCACACTTTTTGGGAAAACTTACCAGGAGGTCACTCATCCCAGAATTGCTCCAAGTCAAGCACGCTTAACTATGAAGTTAGTCCGTTCCGAACTACCGAAAAGAAGAAGCATCTTGTTAGTATAGGTAGTATCAATTAATTCTTATAAGCTATCCCAAACTGTGCAGTCTCATACCTGCACAATCTTTGGGATCCCTCTCTTTCGGGAGTCAAATCGATTCATTCATGCATGTAACCCCACACTGGAAACCTGTCAGGAGCCGCTCCTTGTCGGTGCCTCTTTGCACCGGCGATCAAGTGTAATTTGTTAACCTCGGGATGTTACACTAATCAAGTGTGTATGACCGGTCATATTCAGTGTAATTTGTAAAAAAAAATTGTAAACAAATCCTTCCCTAACAAATATCATAGTTGAGCTCAACTATAGAATTGGTATTTGTCTTGTTATCTCTTATCACCTATTCTACCCTATGGAAATAGACAATGTCGGTAGTTGTAACTTGAAAATCGAAATGCAGTGTACTCATCAAGAAAAGATTTATTTGAAATGTAGTTGAAACTTGCCTTTCAAACCATGGTTTGTAACTATTTTTAAAGTTGTTCATTATCACATCTAATAACAAATGTTGATTTCACGCTTTCTTGAATTAACATTTTAGTTTGTGGGCAGAAATTTTCTATTATTTATTTGCTCTCTATAAATATTAGGTGACTACTCACAACGATTTAGACTTCCCGGCTGTACATATGTATTAACTACTAGTCACAATCTGAAAAGAAAATTATATGGGAAATCATTTTCTCATGTAATAGGAGATAGTTTTCTCATGTTATGAGACATCAAAAATCGTGTTGTCTTTTTTGTTTTTTCTTCTAATTTAACAAATGATGGGTCCCACCACTTATTGTATCTATGACATGAGAAATGATATCTCATGTAACATGAGAAAAGAGAAACCCAAATTATATACTACATAATAATTAGTTATTCTTCTGCATTATAGAAACAAATATAATAAGTTAACAGAACCAGACGCATGGATAACATTTATAACATAAAGTGTTGGGGCGTCAAATAAAAACATAAACAAAGTAAACACATAATTAAAGTACACTAAACAATATTTGTAATGCAAATCTATAGAGCTATGTACCCTGTCTGGTACATGTTCCTTAATGCTTCAAGCTGAATATTTCCATGCTTCAGAAAGGAGATATACAACAAATCATTTGTTGTAATGGGCATGCAGATTTCTCTTGGAGATTTGCTTCCTGTTCAAGATAACAATTCCTCGTGGTTGACCTTCACGTGGACACTAACAAAAAGAGAAAAGAAAAACAGGAATTTCTGAAGTTATGATATTTGATCTATAAAATTATTGTTTTTCTTCCGACATGAAGTTGTTTGTTATTAAAACTTGTTATTTTCAAGTGTATATACAAGACTATTCCTAGATTAAGCTTAAAAAATAACAAACAACTTCATAAACCACTCCCAGATAAACCTCACCCCACAGTCACCGGTCGGGTTTAACGGTGGGTGATTTTTTTTTTTTTTATGAAGTTGTTTGTTAGTTTTTAAGCTTAATGTAGTATTAGACTATTAGTCTTGTATATATACACTTGAAAATAACATGTTTTAATATCTTGAATTATTTAAATAAAATTATAAGTGTAACACTACTAAAAATAATATAAATTATTCTATGCCATGAAGAAGTCTTAAACTTTTAAAATGGTGAAACACATGTTGATGATTAATGAGAAGCCTAGAAAGAAAGAAAGAAAGAAAGAAAGAAAGAAAAGAAAGAAGGGGGTGTATGTTAAATTTTTACCTCAGCATCCATCAGCTACAGGCTTGAATCCGTGTTGCATGAGCAAATGCTGAATTGTTTCTCATATGATTTTCACATTTTGGTATTGGCATTACCGTTTCAAAAGCTTCAACAAGCAGTGGCACCTTCTTCTTCCCAGCTGGAGCAAGTTTTGTGACAACTTGTCTGAGTGCATAATCAAGCATCCATTCATCTGCATTTTTTCTGTCATCCACCATTTGATGCCTCAGATCAACCTTTTCAGGTTCTGGTTCAGGAACCAATGGAAGGAAATTTGGCTCTCTTGGGTTGAAATTTCTCATTTCATTATCATCATCTTCAATGGGATTCTTTCTCCTAATTGAACCTTTCCAACTCTTGCTTGTGTTTTTCTCTTCACCACCTATGCAACTTGTGCTTTGGAACTTAATAGCTTTTCCTTGATCTTCCTCCAACAAGTCCTGGCCCTGAACAACTGCGGTTTCTTCTTCTGGCTCATCAAACAAATGAAGCTGGTTCTCCTCATCTAACCATGTCACAGACACACCATGAGAACTCTCTGATAAGGACTCAACTTTTGAGTCACTGTCCTCTGTGTAGACACTTGAATCAGCATCCTTTTCTTGTTCCTCATCACTGCAATAGCTTCCCATACTTATTTCTTCACGAGTCAATCTCCGAGGGCTCAGAGCTTCTAAGCGCTTCTGGGTCTTCAAAAGGCGCCTCCTTGATGACATGAAGCTCTTCAATGGAGGCATATCAGAATGGTGATGACCATTAAGAGAACAATATGTATAAGGGCAAACCTTCATGATTGAAGGTCCCTCTGAGTCAGTTCCCCCAGGATTAAGCATACGGTATTTAGGGAACTTTGAGTTTTTCAAAGTTGAAGAACATGTAGCTTTTTGTGGTGCACTCATATCAGCGCATATACCAGCTCTGGTGGATTTTCTGGGACAAGTTCTAGAAGCTCTGAAACTAGTATTCTTTGTCAATGTTCTCACCAAACTCAAACCAGATGATCTTGTCAATGTTTTTGCAGGTTTTTTATTAGAAGCATAAATATCTTTTGAATCAATAGAAAATTT
>JAVKPL010013811.1:0-78409 GCA_032173675.1 Gastrolobium villosum | reverse complement strand
TCAACAACCAAAACCAAAATTATTTGAACGACGATGAGGCTAATGATAGCCCGTTTACAGAGAGATTAATGAACCTGGCAATCCCCCCAAGGTTCAAAACCACCAGAATACCTCCCTATGATGGGAGCCAGGACCCAGAAGCCCACTTAGAGGCTTTCAAAACCGAAATGCTGTTCAATGGGATTACAGGACCCATCAAGGCCAGAATTTTCGCAACAACTCTAACGGGACAAGCAATGACCTGGATCACCAGGTTGCCCAAAAACTCAATTGACTCGTTCGAAGATTTAGCGCGAACTTTCCGCCTAAATTTCGCAACCAGCAAGGTGCACCCCATGCCGGCCTACGCGCTGGGAAGAATTCGGCAGAAAGACAATGAATCATTAAGGAAATACCTTGATAGGTTCAAAGATGCAGCACTGAAGGTCCGTGGTCTCACTGAAGCTGTGCATCTTCATCTAATCATCTCTGGATTAGATGGCGACTCCCCCCTCGCAAGGTCCATTTACAAGAACCCGGTCAATGACCTTGAAGAATTCCGTCGCAGGTCCGACAAATACATTGACGTGGAGGATATGCAGCAGGCATTCGTCGACTCTCGTGGGCGGAGCCCGTCCAGAAGAAGCCCAAATAAGAAAAACGGCAGAGAACGGGACCACAAAGGGTCCAAAAAAGGGAACGACAGTCGTGAAGAAGACGGAAGATCGTTCTCCCAGAACGAAGTTTGAGGAATACACACCATTAAACGTGCCCAGGTCCAGGATCTGGCGAGGACCCAGACCAGATCAACGACCGACCTCGCCCCCTTACAAAAAGCGGATTGGACAAGAGCAAATATTGCGCCTTCCACGACCAAAACGGCCACATCACGGATGACTGCTGGGACCTTCGAGACGCAATTGAGAAACACGTCAGAGAAGGAAAGTTAAAACAGTACATAATTCGTACGCAAGGCAAGAAGAACAACAAACCCAGACAGAAAAGCCGAAGCCGAAGCCGAAGCCGAAGTCCGAGGCGCGGAGACAAAAGAGACCAGAGGCCAGACCGCAATGCCAAGGGCAAGGAAGTCGACGACAGAATGGAGACTTTCCCTGAAGCAGAATTTGAATGCAACGTGATCAGCGGAGGATAAAAGAGGTCATGTCCATTAGAGACCGGCCATCTTTTAAGCCAGACTTCGAGGGACCCGAACCCCCTCCGATATACTTCACCAGGGCAGAGCTGGCAAAGGTCGTGCCAGGACATACTGACGGATTAGTGGTCACTGGCGTGCTAGTCAATTGTCGAGTCAGGAGGATCTTCCTTGACCACGGAAGCTGTGTAGATATACTCCTCTGGGACGCCTTCAAGAGGATGAATTTAGACGAAAAGGACCTAAAGCCATGCGTCACCGAGCTTCTGGGCTTCAACGGATACGCATCTCCACCAAAAGGCTATATCGACCTCAAACTGACCCTCGGGACGAAGGAATCCTTCCGTTCTGAGAGAGTTCGGTTTGTGGTAGTGGACACCTCCTCCTCTTATAACGTAATCATTGGACGTCCCACTATTCACGAGTGGGACATGATGATATCCACCAAGCACCAACTCATGAAAATGCCAGGACACAACCTTGAAATAATCACAATTCCTGGAGATCAAAGAGAGTCAAGGGAGTGCTATTATGAGACAATTCGGTCCCACCATGGGGATCCGGCATCCCCTCCTCGGACAAGGGGGGAAGGATCAAGCCACCGAGTCCTCAGACCGTCCAGCAGAGAGGTCAACCTAGTCGAGCTCGACATGCGAGAGGAGCTTCAATCGCCTCGACCACAACCCGAGGGCGAACTACAAGAAGTCGAGATCCGCGGTGATGGCCAAGGCTACACCAAGGTCGGAAAGTCTCTGGAGTTAGAGTTTCAGGACGAGCTCGTAGAATTCCTAAAGACCAATTCCGACGTATTTGCTTGGAAGGCCTCCGAGATTCCTGGGATTGACCCAGCCTTTTGCTGCCACAGGCTATCGATGTATCCAGGAGCAAAGCCGGTGTCCCAAAAGAAAAGAAAGATTGGAGCAGACAGACGCCAGGCTCTAAACGAACATGTGGACGAGCTCTTGGAGGCTGGATTCATTCGCGAAATACAGTATACCACCTGGCTGTCAAATGTAGTAATGGTTAAGAAACCAAGCGGAAAATGGAGAATTTGTGTCGACTACACAGACCTCAACAAGGTCTGCCCAAAGGATTCCTACCCTTTGCCCAATATCGACCAACTAGTGGACAACTCATCCGGCTTCCAGTTGCTTTCATTTATGGACGCGTACTCAGGGTATAATCAAATTCCCCTTCACCCGGATGACCATGATAAGACGGCTTTTATTTCGGAAAAAGGGAATTTCTGTTATAATGTTATGCCATTTGGCCTCAAAAATGCTGGGGCCACTTATCAAAGAATGATGAACCGAGTCTTCCAGACTCAGATCGGAAGAAACCTGGAGGTTTACATTGATGATATGATTGTCAAGTCTATAACCACTTCAGCGCACATCGCTGACCTCGGAGAAACTTTCGAGCAATTAAGAGCTCGGAAGATCAGGCTGAACCCAGCCAAATGCGCATTTGGAGTACCAGCTGGGAAATTCTTGGGGTTCATGCTTACAAACCGAGGAATCGAGGCAAACCCCGACAAATGCAGGGCGGTGTTGGAAATGAAGCAGCCACAAAATAAAAGGGAGGTCCAGCAACTTACAGGCCGCCTTGCCGCCTTGACCAGATTCCTCCCAAAATCAGCCGAGAAGGCACTGCCGTTCTTCAAGCTCCTCAAGAAGGAGGCGGAATTTGGTTGGGGGGAAGAGTGCCAAAAGGCATTCGACAACATCAAAGTTTGCTTGGCTACCCCTCCCGTTCTAACAAAGCCAGAGCCCGGAGAGACGCTGGTCCTGTACCTGTCTGTGGGTGAGGAAGCTATCAGTGCCGTCTTAGTCCGGGAAATGGACAATCACCAGCACCCAATCTACTTCGTTGGACGTACGTTGCAGGGGCCAGAACTCCGATACCAGAAGCTAGAAAAAGTGGCATTCGCTTTGCTAACAACGGCAAGAAGGCTCCGACCTTACTTCCAAAGCCACCGGATCATAGTGCGGACAAACCAGCCTATCAGGCATATATTACATAAGCCTGACCTGGCTGGGAGGATGATCAATTGGGCTGTCGAGCTATCCGAGTTCGATTTAATGTACGAACCTCGACCAGCAATAAAGTCACAGGCACTTGCCGACTTCATCTTGGAGCTCACCCCGGGCAACGAACAGGAGAGGTCGAAAGAGGATATCTGGACCGTGTACGTAGACGGATCCTCAAATTCTAAAGGAAGCGGCGCGGGAGTGATCATCGAAAGCCCGGAAGGAGTATCAATCGAGCATTCGCTCCACCTGGCATTTCCGACCTCAAACAACCAAGCAGAGTATGAGGCGGTTATCGCTGGGATTATGCAGGTGAGAGAGCACGGAGCAAAAAGAATCAAAATCATGAGCGATTCTCAAGTCGTCACTTCCCAAGTCGAGGGAAAGTACCAAGCCAAGGGCCCTCTCCTGATGAAGTACCTCCAAAGGGTTAAGGAACTGTTTGCCGAGTTCGACGAGGTAATGATCCAATACATCCCTCGAAATGAGAATAGCAGGGCCGACATCCTGTCTAAACTAGCAAGCTCAAAAGGACCCGGCAACCACCGCACCGTCATTCAGCAAAGCATTTTGGAACCAACATGCGTCCTAATGATAACTACCGACTCTGAAGATTGGAGGAGACCAATCGTGGCTTACCTTGAAAAAGGAACCCTGCCAGATGATTCCAAAGAGGCAAAAAGGCTGGTCAGGAACTCGGCCTGCTTCACCATAGTAGAGGGTCAGCTCTACAAAAAGGGTTTCTACGCACCCATGTTGAAGTGCCTCGACAAAAACGAAGTTGAATATGTGTTATCCGAGATCCATGAAGGCATCAACGGACATCACATGGGGGGCAAAGCATTGGCCAAAAAGGCTTTAAGAGCTGGGTATTACTGGCCAACAATGGCGGCTGACGCCACGGAACATGTTCAGCGATGTGAGCAGTGCCAGAAGCACGCGCTGATAATACATGCACCCCCAGAGGAATTGCAGACCATAACGGCACCTTGGCCATTTTTTAAATGGGGTATGGACCTTTTAGGACCCTTTGCTGCTGCCGAAGGACAACTAAAGTGGCTGATAGTCGCGGTCGACTACTTCACCAAATGGATTGAGGCTGAACCACTGGCCACCATCACCTCGGCCAGAATACGACGCTTCTTCGAAAGGAACCTGGTAAGTCGGTTTGGAATCCCTGCAGAAATTGTAACCGACAACGGAACTCAATTCATTGACAAGAAGTTCCAAGAACTCATGTCCGACTTCAAAATAAAACACCGTTTCGCCTCAGTGGAGCATCCCCAGACCAACGGACAAGCCGAGTCTGCTAACAAGGTAATAATCAACGGACTCAAGAAAAGGCTTGACGAGGCCAAAGGAAACTGGGTACAGCAGTTACACCTAGTCTTATGGGGGTACAGAACCAGTGTTCAATCAGCAACAGAAGAAACCCCCTTCAGGCTAACATACGGGTGCGAAGCAATGATTCCGGTTGAGATCGGAGAACCGTCCTGGAGAAGGGCCCAAAGACTGCAAGGCACGGAGGGACAAAATGATGAAGCACTGCTAATTGAGCTCGACCTGTTGGACGAGTGCAGGGAGAACGCCAGATACAAAAATATGATGGCCAAGCGCCTAGTTACGGCTAGGTTTAATAAGAAAGTAAGACCTCGGTCATTTCAGAGTGGCGACCTAGTCCTGAGAAGAGCCGACATCGGCAACAAGAATGCCAAAGATGGGAAGCTCGCAGCAAATTGGGAAGGCCCTTACAGGGTCAAGGACAACCTCGGAAAGGGAGCTTACACTCTGGAAACACTATCAAAGAAGCCAGTAAAAAGAACTTGGAATGCTGACAAGCTGAAAACCTATTACAGTTAGGTATGAAGACATGGCCAAGTCCACAAATAAAACGAGCCATGGAGCTCGGACTGTACTTGATTTGATTTTAAAGCAAATAAGCGGGCTGAAAAGCTCGGATTTGTAACAAGTCTTATTATGAATAGATGAGCAGTTGTTTTTGATTCCGACATGTATGTCACGATCGCTAAAGAAATGAACCTTCGAAAAAAGGAATTAACATTTTTAGATCGGACGTCAGCGACTCGCAAGCCATAAAAGTAAATAGAAATAAAGCCAATATGGTAAAAGTAGACGAGCTCGGATTAATCAAAGTTTGTTCATAATAAAAGCTAAGCCGAAAAACGGCAATGACTACAAAATATTGTTAGCCGAAAAACGGCAATGATTACAAAATATTAGGGAAACAGAAATTAGGAGGCCCCAGCCTCAGCCTCTTCATCAGAACCAGGAGAACCCGGAGTAATAACGCCGTCCTTTACTTCGTAGGACACGTCCATGCCCTCTTCGATGAGCCCTGGGTTGAGAACTCGGGCCTGAGCGATGGCGTTGTCAAAAGCTTGGACAGCCGCGTTAACTACCGCGTCCCTGGCCTCTTCAAAGTCGGCAGTCTTTTGGTCGAGCTGAGTTTGAAGCGCTCGCAGTTGGACATCTTTACCCCCCAAAGATTGGGTAAGGGCTTCTTTCTCGGCGTTCAGCTCACCGACCTTAGAATTTGAGAGGCGCAGGTCCTCCTTCGCCGTCTCCACCTCTTTCTGCAGATCCTCAAATTTAACTTCCAGGGCAGACTTAGATTGCTCTAACTCTGCGACCTTAGCAGAGAGGGATGACTTGGCCGCATTCGCCTGGTCCAGATTCTGGAGGAGGTCCTGAAATATCTGGATTAGTGAGGTCGTCTTTAAGGCGTCCTCCTCCATACGCTTTAGCATAACCCTCACAGAAGAGGTCAAGCCAGAATCCAGAAAAAGACCAGGGGGAGGCTTCAGAGCCGCCCTGAGACGGTCAGAAACGCCCGTCTTCCATAGCTCCCCTGGCTCCAAGCTGAGGAGGGGCCCCTGGGTCCACTGAGAAGCAGGAATCGGAGCTGGAACCGGAGCTGGACTTGGTGGTGGGGAGGAGACATCAATTGGAACCACCTCGTCGGCAGGTGGGTCCTCCCCCAAAATCATGTCCACCCGCCGTCGCTTCGACGCTTCGGGCTCAGAAGGGGCAGCCTCTCGCGACTTGCCCTTGCCGGCTCGCTTGGGGAGATACTTCTTGTAATCCGCCGAAGTCATGCCAACTGAAAATCAGAAAATGCAGTGTTAAAAAGCACCAAGAAGGTTGTTGTCAAAAATAAATGAAAAACTTGACATACATACCAAATTCATAAATAGCATCATCTCCAAATTTATTTACTATCCGACTTAAGTCAATGACGCCATAGTCGTCAGTGTACTCAAGTAAAATCCGTGCCGCTAACCTCTCAGCTCTGGAAAGCGCGGACACAGGAGTAGCGTAGTGACTTGGACGACGTCGATAGTGTTTTCGCGTCCAATACAGCTCGAAGTGGCACAATAAGTTCCCATCATCTAGCAGCTCCTTGCCAAACCAAGGAAGGGAATCGGAACGGGAAGCCACCTTAAAATAGGCATTCTTAAAGCCCTTGAAGGATTGAGAGTAAGGGATGAAAAGCCCCCTTTCAGGGGTACCTCGGTAGGTAACCCACCCTTTCCTCTCTTTCAACTCGGCACCACTCCGAGCCGTATATACATCAAAGAAGAAGTAAAAAAGGGGGACTGTACAAGGAATGAAGAGGTAAGAGCACAGCTGCTCAAAACCTCGGATGAAAGCCCATGAATTTGGGTGAAGCTGGGAAGGCGCCACTCGAATCCGGCGCAGCACGGCCATTTGGAAGTTGGTGAATGGAAACCGGATTCCGACCTTGGTGACCAGATCCCGGTAGAAAAAGAAGAAGCAGGGCTCATCTGATATGGGGCCCGCGCATATCGGAAAATCGCCCGGTGGAAGAAGGTCGACCCCCTCAGGATTCCCAAGAGGAAGCTGGGAGACGTCGGCTGGAGTCATGACTGACCGCATACGAAGGATTTCTAGAAGAACCCATTCGTTGACATCAGAATTGTCCATTGTCAGGTCCCTGGAACACGAAGGAGTCGGGTCAGAAATATAATCAACCTGACTTGACCCAGAATCATCTAAATCAGATGGTAACGGGCCTGGACTCCAAGAAAAAGGGATAGAGTCGTCAGAACTACTAAGAAGATCGACGAAGGGCACCTGACTGGATGCCGAGTCATCAAAAGTAGTGGGGATTTCCGATTTGGGAAAACCCAGCTCGGATGAAGAGATGCTGGAAGAACTATTACTCAACTGGAAAGGTGGGATCCGATCTAAAACAGACCCCGAACCTTGCCCAAAGGGTGGAGGAGGAAGAATATAGGACAAGGGAACGGGCTCGGAAAAGAAGCTCGGCCCGGAGGTTGAAGCCTGAGGAATCGAGGAGGACGCACCCCTAGTAAAGGATGGTTGGGGGTATTCACCCCTGCGTCCCCTGCGACTCCGACCTCTACCTCTCCTACCACGAGCACCTCTGGAGGTCTGACGACCTCCTCGCTGACTTCGGAGAAGCTGCTCAAGCCTCTCCTCCTCAGTATACTCCCTACCGTAGAACCAGTATTGCACAGATCGCGGTAACCTATCTACCATCTCCTCAGATACCTCTCCACTCTCATTTCGACCACTAGAATTACCAGGAGCGTCCATTACCCACTTAAAAGGGTGGGTAAGACAAAAAACACTCCCTACCAGATATAAAACGAACAAAAAGCACAGAAATCTACAAGAAAGAAAGTTACCTGATGCGAAACTGGGTAGAGGAAATGGCCAAAGTAAGAACACTGGAACAGATGGAAGAAAGGTGCAGAAAATTCAAATGTGCAGAAAAACCCAACCCCAGGAGACGCAAGAGAACAGGAAAGAAGAGGTGGAAATGGACTGAGGTATATTTATAGGGCTGAGGGGGTGGAAGACCAAAGGTTGGCATCTCAAACGTTTGAAGCATCAGGGGCAAAAAAGGATTTTCGCCACCCTGCACACCTCGCACGTCCTGCACCACCTACCTGCAATCAATGCTCGCAATCATGGCCTACTCTAGGCTCAGACTAGCTCTCCTGCCCAATGCGCGGAACGGCCAGTAAGGGGAGTACGCGTGTCCTGTGGTAACCGTCACTGCAGGAGTAAGACGAAGGGACAAAAAGTGGTAATAAGACGAAAAGTCAGAAACTCGAAACGTCATCTCAAGGGTTCCGACATCCGAAATCCACTGATCCAACAAATTTAATCCAAAATCATAACAAGGTTCGAAGAGTTACAACCTCCGACATAGTTTACACGTGGAATAAAAGGCAAGATGAAGAACGGCTGACTTAACCATAGAATCTCGGCATTCCGACTTCCAGAATACCGAGCTGGGGGGCAACTGTTACGGATGGACCTCAGCCAACCGCCCTCCGAGAATATCTCGGATGAGGGATATGGCCAAATCCTAACTGACCCATATCTGCCCATTGAGGCCGACCAAATCGGACTCGATCTCAACAACGGAGCTCAGCAGCCGAGCCAGGTACCTCTATAAATAAGCACCTAAACATCTCAGGTACACACCTCTGAATCGCCTTGCTTATTCCACTCATTGTGCACACACAACACCCCCTGGTTATAAAGCCTATTGCTGGTGCGCAGTGATTGGGACCTCGGCATATTGCCTAGTAAGTTGGGCATATACACTATCTCTGAGCGCATACCATCCGGTATAGCAATAAGGTCTACCTCGGACCTAACAGGAACAATAAAAAACATTGTATGAAAGGAATTGAATCCATAATTCTAAAAGAGATGGACTTACGATGGTGACAAATGAAAGGAGAAAGAGAGGCAAATTGAAAGAAGAGATTCAGAGTTTATCAAAAAAAAAAAAAAAAAGAGATTCAGATTCAAAGGGACAAAAGCAACTGCATGTTGGTTTCTCTCTATAAAAGGCCACGCCAAATTCGGAATTCAACGTGATAGTGAGTGAAACTAAAGAATACATGCATTATTATTTGGGTTTATCATCTATAATTTAACATGATCAGAAAAAATTTTCTACACTCACAACATTTTGTGGGGAGGCTGCAGCAAAAAAAACTCTGGCACGCAAAACGAATCTCTATAACATAACACAAACATTTTTTCTACAACATAAGTCTTATAAAACCTTTATTATTTGGGAAAACTTCGAAAGAAATCCTTCAAGTTTCCTAAAAATCAGTTAACCTTTCCCTGGAATTTTTAATCATTTACCCCATACTTACCCGTCTAATTTAATTTTTCATCCAAAAAATTTTGTTAACATATTTAAATTTTGTAAAAGGTACCAAAATTACCTTTAATAGAAAAAAAAATTATAATTCCCTCACAAACGCAGTTTTAGACAAACTCATGTAAGCAAAATATGAATGTAAATCAACGATTGAATCCTCCCTCCTCTACTCTCAACGACACATAAAACAACAGAATAGCTCCTTCTGTATGTTTGCTTGGTAATATCATCTGATTAAGGGAAAAGTAAGGCAAATATGAAACACAGAATGTAAAGTTTTTCAATTGTTGTGCAAGCAAAATAAAGTGTGGCTCTGAATAAATTTATAAAGTCAAATTTGTTGGTCATATAATAGCAGAAAAGCTTATAAGATATGGGATTTGTTTGGTAAAAGCTCTAATCATTTTAATAAACTTATAACAGAAAAGGAAAGATCTAAACCTGCTGAAATGATGTCTCTTTAATTATTTTATTTGAACAACGGCACCAACAATTGTGAGTGCGGTGTTTAACAACAATGAGATATGGGATTTGCAGGAAACAATTTTAATAATTACTAATTCAAACAAGGCTACCTTAACGAAAACATTCCATGAGTTCATCTAAAACTGCGTTTGTGAGAAAATTATGTTTTATTTTTTCTATTAAGGGTAATTTTGGAATTTTTTTAAAAAAATTAACTTTGTTAACAAAATCTTGGATAGAAAATCAAATTAAAGGGGTAAGTGATAAAGAAGTTTTAACTAGGGAGTAAATGATTGAAAATTTAGGGAAAGGGGTGAGTGATTTTGAGAAAACTTGTAGGGGGTTTTTTGAAATTTTTCTTATTATTTTTAAGATTTGAGATGAAATTATAGGACAAATGCCAACAAGCTATTCTGCTTTTAAAGTTATTTTTTTTTTAAAGCCAAGTGTTTTATATTATTAACTTATTATTTATAAAAAAAATATTTATACTTTTGTTGCAGCCACACTCAGTAAAAATGAGGGAGTCATATATTATAATGAGAAAAGAGAAAAAAAATTAATGGAATATAATGGAACCTACTACCAGTGTAGTAGAAAAAAAATTCTACAATGTTTTCAAAAAAAAAAAATCTACAATAAAAACAGAAATATTAAATTCTTATAAAAATAAGTGACTGAGTTTCAAAACAAAAATAAATGAATAAGAAAAAAAAAATTGGGTAAGCAATGAATAAGAAATTTAGTGATACACTCTTTAAACACTTTTTTTAAAACAAATTCTTTATTATTCGGTGAAAATTCATACCCGTTCCACTAATAAAGAGCAAATCCAAAATATCTATTGGCGTAGCTTGTGATTTCACGTCATAATAAAGAGTGGATTAGAAAGAGAGTATTAAAAAAAATATGTCTATAGCAAGAATGTAAATAATTAGAACTGGTATAAAACCAGTATCCCAACAGAATCAATGATCAATTCAAGTTTAACAATACTTTTTAAATTCAATCAGTTAAGATATCGAGTTCGAATCATACGAATCATGGATATAGAATTATGTTTGGTAAAAGCTTTGCCAACCGATTCAATTCAATCTGGCATAGAAAACTGAACTAAGCCAAACCACGCCCACGAGTATGTGCGTGTATATAAACGGGGGAAAAATGTTTTTTAATTAATCAGTGCATTTATTTCCAAAATGACGTCGTTTAATTTTGGTATTGAAATATTAAAAAATTACAAATATAAAGACTATTATAACTTTGAAATAAATAAAAAATACAAAAATATCATGATTTCCAACGACGTCGTATTGGACTTACTCCAAATTGGAGAAAAAACGAGCCCATAAATATAATGACAAAGAAAGTTTAATTTTAGATAACAAAAGGAGCATGGATAATAATAGTGTATATATTTCTAGGATTTTATAAGAGTTATGTTGTAGGAAAAATGATTGTGTTATGTTATAGAGATTCATTTTGCGTGCCAGAGTTTTTTTTTTTTACTGCGGGCCCCACAAAATGTTGTGTGTGTAGGAAATTTTTTGTGATCATGTTAAATGATAGATGATAAACCCATATTTCTAATAGTAAATTGTAATTCTATCTAAAGAATATAATTGCCTAACTTTCATATTAAAAAAATCAGAAGTTGACAGAACTATAATGTAAGATCAAAATCCGTTCCCTAAGTAATCTTTACATTATTTGCAAAATTGCCCGGATATTTTGGGCTCTGACTACAAGTAAAAGGTTGAAGAATAAGGTGAAAAATTAATAATTCACCATTATATTCCACCCTACCCGAACACCTAACAGAAACAAGAATTCTAGTATTACAGCTTTTAAGAAGCAGAAGTTACGTCATTATAAAACACATAAAAAGTAGCCACATCTTTGAGAAAAGGCTACACTCATCAAGAGGGCCTTGTCATACTGTATCATGAAGTGCTTGAGGTTGTAGGGATCCATCAATTGGTGTCGTTGTACACAAGATAAACATGCTAAAATCAAGTGTATTGAATCTTTGTATAGTTGCACTTCTTAAGCAAAAGGCCTCAAACTTGGTTGGACTGATAATCTCTCTGTTAAAAAGGTTTAAAAGCTTAACTGTATCAGAATGAAGCCTAAAAGATAAGAATTATCACTCAGAATCAAGATCATTACAAAGACACTTGGCAGAATAGCACATATAAGTTGAAAGAAAAAAACAAGAAATATATTATAACCATCCTTTCTGAAATCAGCTTTCTGAGCCACAAAGAGTTCAGGAACAAACTCAATAAACATTCTCAATGCACTAACTCTTGATGAGGGGAAAAACAAGGGAGGAGAAGGGGGCAACATTCTTTCAAGAAGATAGCCATGGATGATGTTACATTCAAATAAAACAACTAAAGCTAAAAGCTTGATTGAAGTCAAGAACTTTCCCATATAACAAAGTTGAAATCATATCATGTAAATAATATACCAAAATGAAGGGAAGCGCAGCTCATATCAACTATTTTTTGAGGGGAGGTTGATTCAAATACTCACTTCGTGACACACCACGGCAAACAATCTTACCGCTGAGCCAAACCGGCCTTTCTAAGAACTTTCCCATATAATAAAGTTGAAATCATATCATGTAAATAATATACCAAAATGAAGGGAAGCACAGCTCATATCAACTAGCCATTCTCAAATGCCAAAATGAATAAGCAAAGATGTGACTTACTTATCAGTTCGTAAGTAACAATCATCGTAGTTCCATAAAGTGACATATTTAAAAATCTAGGTCCAAAACCCCGGTAAAATCCCCACCATCCATCTTCCTTAAGGAGAGTCTTGGTTGTCTTCAATACTGATGGTCTTCCAGAACCATAGTTGTCCATAACCTTTGCGCAAATCAAAAGGGACAGATCCAAAATTATTACAGTCAAAATCAAAAAAGAAAAAAAGAGCTACTCCATAAAAGAAATACCAACTGATTAATTGACTTTGACATTTCAATACCAATTTCAAATACTAAAAACCTCTTCTTTAACAACAGCAAATCCAAAAAAACAACAAGTTTCATGTACCTGAAGACGTGTTTTTACAGTATCAATAGGAGTAGTGATAACAGATGAACAAGCACCAGCCGCCATCCCTGCGGTAGCCTGAACTGTCACCATTTCCACATGTGAAGGTTTGTTCTCCATATCATCTTTGTAGCCCAAACTCCTAAAACCAATAAACATGCATAAATTAAAATGAAAAGGGAAGGAAGCAACTCTTATAATATTTCATAGGACATAGTGTAAAGAACTTGGGATACACCACTTAGCTCAAAGGGTAGGAGTGCCCAAGACCTTATAAAGGCCATATTAGTTGCACATACAACCAATGTGGGACTATATATCTGAACACGCCCCCTCACATAAGAACCCATTGGGCTTGAAGAGTGAATGATGCAACAGGCCCAACCTACCTGTGCTAAGAGAGTCCACAAGAGAGAAAGTGGGGGACGGCGAGACTCTGATACCATGTAAAGAACCTTGGGATACACCACCCAAAAGCTAGCTCAAAGGATGGGAGTGCCCAAGGCCTTAAAAACTCCACATTAGTTGCACATACAACCAATGTGGGACTATATATCTCAACACATGGATTGTTCTAAGTCAAAATGCACCTCCAAATTATGTGTTGTGCTGCACCATATGAACCCCACCACAGTGCAGATGCTGGGGACTGGGTTACTGCTGTTAATCCAAAACCTCTATACAAGCCACGAAAACCCTCAGCCCTTAAAACTTTACGGATAACATCAAATGGTCCTTTACAATATGTAGTTCCAGGAAGACCTTGTACCATTAACCTCTGGCAAATCTGAGAAAACATTAAACAAAATTATTTAGGTTGATAAGCCAAGATTTAAGAACACATGCGAAAGAAATTCCTTTCAAACAAGTGAAGTTTTTTCTTTTTTGCAATTTTGTACTTCTCCCATAAAAAATGCTGAAAATACACATAACTCAGATTCCTTTAGAATAGAGTACCCATTAGTACTTTTTAGATCGTTTTAGAAATAACACACGAACAGCTTATGAGAAAGCCTGTAAAGAAGACTCATTTAGCTATTATAAATTTACAATTGCTAAATCAGATCTATAGCTCTAATATTTGTAGACAAATGGCAAAGCAACTTTAAAGCATCTAGAAACAGCAAAAACTACTTTTGCTTTGCATGCCCAGGTAACTTCTGCTAAAAAAAAGGGAAGGATATTGTAATAACCAAGTTGTGTTACTACCATGTTACTACCAATCAATCTCACCGTTAGATCGATTATGTTGATCCAACAGTTATATATCTATTTTCCATCTTTGTATGGTTATGATTCCCCATATTTAAAGTGAAAGCATTAAAGTGAAATCATAACCATCATGTATTAAATTTGGGAAATCATGACCATACAAAGATGGAAATAAATATAACCGTTGGATAACATAATCGATCTAACGGTGAGATTAATTGGTAGTAACATGGTAGTAACACAACTTATTGGTCGTTACAATATCCTTACAAAAAAAAATACTATAAAAAACTGGACTAAAAGAGATAGAAAAGGAAGAAGAAAACCCCATTAATCATTCTTCAAAAGACCAATATAAATCGGTCAGACCACCAACAAGGTTTATAAACTGAAACAGAAGATCCAAGAAGAGCATGTGCAATTTATTCTGTTTCATATTAATAATACAACCACACTAGGCATTGTCAGCAGACCAATTTGTTGGCATGCCATTATCTAATCCTTTCTTCTTTTGCCTTCCAAATCCTACTTCCAGAACATCCATTCCAGTTTTTGGTACAAAGGAACTGAACATTCATTGCATCACACAAAAATAAAACAAAATGATACCCAGAAACAAGAAAAACCACTCCCCGTTAAACTCAGACTAGCAAGAGTGCGGTGAGAGCAATTTTTGTACCAAGAAACAAGATAGAAGGAAAAAATAGATTGACAAATGGTTATTGGAGTAAGAGATTTCGTACCACATCCAAAGGCACAAAGTATACACAAGATACCAGATTTGACAACATGCCAGCCACCCCATTTGCAAGACCAATACGTGATGCTTCTGGCATATCACTACCTTGAGTGTATTTCATCATAACGTCTTTTGACATCTCGAGAGATGTGAGAGCCAGGACCCTACCAGGCACTGATCCAATGGCACAAGTGCCAAAACCTCTAAAGATTCCAGGAACACCATCACTCCTCAAAATGTGAGTAAACACTGATATTCCTCTCATGTCAGAGAATCCAGACCCAAATACTTGCATTCTTGTCTTCACCACTGACGTTGGATGAAGCAATGCTGATTGTGCAGTAAACAGTATGGCACCAATCACATGAAACTTGGTCTTATCCAACCTAATTCGAAACCAAATGAGTTACCAAAAAACAAAAACAAAAAAATTGTTTAAGGAAATTAATTTTTGCAGCATACAAACACAATCACATGCAAGACAGCTGATAAAAAAATAAAACAGCATATTAAACCCAATTTAAGAAGAGAAAACTTGCAATTTTTTATCTCCTGTACATCTTCGATTTTGACACTCTTTTTTTGTTTTTTTCCTTACATAATTTTTTCTAAATGGCGGGCCCCACATACTTTTTACTCTACAATATGAGATTTCAATTCTCATGCATGTTACATGAGAATTATAAAACACTTTAAGGAAATTAATTTTTGGAGCATACAAACATAATCACATGCAAGACAGCTGATTAAAAAATAAAACAGCATACTAAACCCAATTATAAAAAAAATTGAATTGCAAATTACAACAATAGTGTAATAGTGTTAGAGAAATATAGTGTAATAATGTAATAAAAAAGGATTTTATAAGAGTTATATTGTAGGAAAAGTGATTGTGTTATGTTATAAAGATTCCGGAGTTTTTTTGTTGCTACCCATAAAATATTGTGTGTAGGAAATTTTTTATAGTCACGTTAAATGATATATGATAAACCCATAAAAAAATATCACCTAAAACTTTAGAGAGATGTAATATAAAACTCCATCATACCTTACGTGACTATAAGTGACGAGTTCGATCCTAACCGGCATGAGTTTCTAATATAATTAAATTAACACAATGTGAAATCAAAAAATCAGCATGGACAATATTTATCTATCTGTTAGTTGAAGGAATATGTTACAGAAATATAAAATAACTGAGGATGAGATGGTTAAATGGTGTGAAAAAGGAACACAAATAGAAAAGGAAAGGATTAAAAAGGAAAGAACCTGTCCCAGTTGATATCTGTATCGGCTAGCGCCAACGTAGGAGCGGTGGCAGCCTCAGCTTCCACGGCCATATCTATAAACAAAGTAAACTCTCACTGTTTCTTTGTTTGGTTAGCGAACAATGCTTGTTAGAAGAAGAAGAGAATGAAGGTCGGTATTGTTAACCGCTAATGTTAATTGGAAGGTTCCAGTTATATTCATGTCTTTCTAGATGTTGGACTCCGATCGGTATGCAGCTGAAGTATTATTTATTAATTTAATTTTTAAGATATAAGTTTTATTAAACTTGTTTTATCCATTTTTTATTTTTTTATTTATTTAAGCTAAAATTTATAGGGGTGTATTGGATTGAAATTTCAAAGGATTTTTTATGCATTTACGGTTGACCCATTGTACATTGCCCAAGCATTGATTCCAAAAGTTCGTAGTCAACTAGATTTGTTGTGACCTAATAAGTATGACCCAATTATTGTTGAAAGAAACAGTGGTTTGAACTGTAACAAATTACAATCGAATACAAGTTCTAATAAAGCAGCAGATGTGATTGTGATTTATTTGCAAAAAAAAAAAGAAAAACAACACATTTTGTGTGATTGGAGATCTAAAATTTGAGATGTGTTTTGAATGATTTAATGATAATTATTTATTTATTTTTTAAAGTTAAGTACTGTTATATTTATTTTACGAAATTTTATTATTTTTAGGATTTTTTAATTTTGAATTTTAGATCAATTTTATTTAGTAAAAGGGTGCTTGTGACCCTTTGGTGCATAGTATATGATAACGTCTGATAGTACAAGACCTGATTAAATTTTAATAATATCCAGCATTTGGTATGGTATTATATAAGATAATATCCTATAATATTTTTTAAATTAATATATTAAAAAAATTATTTTAATATATTAATATTGAAATGATATATTAATTCTTGAGAATTGTACTTGTAAGCAAAATTAATGCATCAACCCCTTATCAGGCCTAATCCCACCCCCTTAGGCCTGATTAATTATATATCATTTTGATGTATTAAGGGTAGGGGTGGTAAATGAACCAGGGGCCTTTGGCTCGACTCGAGAAGGTCTGAGTTTACATGTCTAAAATTGGTTGTTGGAACCAGGCTTAGACTTGTATAAAAGCTCATTTAATAAAAAGACATCAGGCTCCAATTCAAAAGCTCGGCCTTAGAGCCTCCCAGGCTGGCCTAGTATGTTAATCTTTATTTTTATTTTATAGTTTTTGTACTAATTTTAGTGTTTCTCTCTCCTTAATCCATTTCACCCCATTTTATTAGTTAAACAAATTTTTTGAATGATTTTGTTCTATATTAGGTTGTTTAGATGTACATTGAATTTATGAGTATTTATGGAATTACTAGTATTGTTGATTGTCTATTCTGTTTGAATGAATTTTTGTTGTCTTATTTTTTTGAAACAGACTAAATCAGACTTTTATTTTTTGTAAATAAATCAGGCCACAGGCCGATATTTATATTCATAACAGGTAACAAGCTTGGTCAGGCTGACACATTTAAACACAGGCTTAGCCTTTTAAGACCAAAGCTCGACTCGACTCGGCCCGTTAACACCCCTAATTAAGGGGTTCTGCTGTATAAGCTTATGCTATACGACAGTCACAACAAACAACTGAAAATGTCACAACGTATGGTATAAGCTTATACTGTCAGGCCTTATACATCATACCAAACAACCCTTATTCTAGGAGTTGAATATTGTTATTTGAGAATTAAGAATTGAGAACCAGAGGGTTACTTTTTTGTGAAATCCTAACTTTCTGTATAGCAATTTTTTCGATGCGCTTTCGACATCAATTTTAATGGGTTATTTTTGGACAAAAAAAATCATTGGTATTAAATTAATATTCTAAAGGATTGAAAAAAAAAAATCAATTATTTGATCAAGATTTTAAAACATAATTTCAGAGTCCGTCAAAATTCATTGGTATTCAATTAGGATTTTAAACAAGGGTTTGCTTTTTCTAAAGTCAATGTAGATAACTTATCTACAGTGAGCCCAAAACGAAGTCGTTTTGAGGCGAAAATTAAGTTTTTTGTAATTATAATTTATTTCAGAGTTATAATAGTCTTTTTCATTATAATTTTTTATTTTTCAATGCAAAATGACATCATTCTAAGAGCGATTGTAGATAACTTATCTACATTCACTTTAGATACATTAAAGCCTTTAAACAAAGGAAAAATAATCTTGTGGTATTCAAAAATCTGACGATTTTAATGGAATTCTTATTGGTGTGGATTTCGTGAGGCTTTTTGTGAGAAATATAAATAGGATGCCTCTCTCACAATCTCACTCTAACCCTTACGATTTCTTGAAATTTCTCTATTGCAGTGTCTTCTTCTTCCATTGGCAGGTCGACCTGCTCGAAATCGGATTTCGCCATTATACCTTTGTCAAAGCTCAAAAATAGCAGATTTTTTAGCGATTTTCATCACAAAATAACCCAAAAATAACAACCCAATAAGATTATAATATAATCCATATCTAAAAAAGCATATTTTTGAGAGTTTTAGGAAATTTAAAAATGAATTTTCTGTAAAACTATTTGTGTCTCATGTGTAATATGTGTCAATTAGTTTAATTAATAATAAAAGAGACTTTATGGTAATTGACATTTCGCATTAATGGTAATTGACGTTTTAACGTTTTGTATTATGGTAATGTTTTGCATTATGGTAACATTTTGCATTAATGGTAATTGATGTTTTGACGTTTTGCATTATGGTAACTTTTGTATTGATGGAAATTGACGTTTCGTATTAATGGTAATTGACGTTTTGACGTTTCGCATTAATGGAAAGTTATAGGAAGTTATTTGAAACTCCATAAATGGTGACATGGTTCAGTTATATAAAGAGAAAAATGGTGAGTCTCTGATTATGATTATCTCTCAGAATTCTCTCCTTCATGATCTGCTCATAAAAGTTGTATCAGATCCCTGTCATAGACGATACAAGAAAAGAAGAGGGTAAAGACTCTGAGAAACGATCTTCCATCACCAAAGTTCTTCCGCACTAATAGAAAAAGGTACACTCTTATGTGAAAATCATGATCTCTCAAGATCTTGTATCATGTTCTTGAATGGATATTGTTGAACATGAATTATTGAATTGTTGATGAATTACTCACATGTGGTATCAGAGCATGTGTTTAAGAGTTTGTGATTTTCCGTAAACAAATATGTATGATCTCTTAATTAATGAAAAGATGGGGTTTTTCTGAAAATTTTAATCACCATGATTGATGATTCCTCTGAATCTTATTATTGAAAATTCTTATGGGAAAGGAATGGGAACAAAATCCATGTTGTGTTGTTAAATAATGATCAAATACTACACCTTATGTAAACATGATGATAGATTACTGTGTTGCTTTTATTGATAATGGTGTTTGTCTCTTATGGTTTCTGCAAATTTTACGGTTTCTGTACTGTTTCATTTTCTGAAATATGACGCAAACCCGCGCCAACTCACTGGAAAACGTATGGGAACACTGGCACAGACCCGCGCCGTTATGGCGCAGACTCGCGCCACTTTGCGGGTTGTGAAATTGGAACACCGCACGGAACCGCGCGGGAATGGCGCTAACCCGCACCATTTCTGTGGTCTTTGTATTGGGAAAGTGTGTCATTGTCATATGTTTATTCCATTTTATGAATTATTGGGAAAACGTGAAAGGACATTGATATACATGAAAATTGAACATAGTTTTGGAATTAATTATGGTAGATTTGTTAGTCACCAAAGTGGCCAAATCTTGAATAGTTATTTTAATTTCAAATATTATGAATTTTATTTCAATTACCATGATTGTGATGCTATGAATAGTATGATATAATTTTCTGGTTATGGTATATTGAAGTTCATTATTATAGAACAGTTGGGGATCAACCCAAAGGTTGATTATTTGTTTTATAAAATGAACATGGATGTTGGTATTGTTGGCATATTTCCTCACATTTGGACATCCAAAGATGACAAATATTTATGATAGGGGTATGCATCATTGCCAAATTATGTGAAATTTATATAGCATTATTACAGTTAATGTTGTATGTTAATGGATCCCCAAAGGCAAACATTGATATGCATTGAAGTTAGTTGAATCTGTGAAGTATGTTAGTATGTGACATGCATGACTAAAAGCATTAATGTTTAAATGTTATTCCTTGCAAATGACAAACTGAAAGTCAGCTCTTCCACAAACTGAAAGTGTCATTGAAATGATGAAACTTGTGGAAGAACGCTCCCAAACCGCTGATAAGTCTCTTACTGGGACACTTATGAGTACACTAACCACCATGAAGTTTGATGGTTCGCGTACTATGCATGAGCATGTTATTGAGATGACAAACATTACGACAAAATTAAAATCATTGAAAATGATTGTGGATGAGTACGGTCCTTTCCAAATGAAACAGAACAAGGTTTGAGATCTTGTTAAGTTACCATATGCTACGAAAGATGAGTTGAAATCTATGGAACAGAACAAAGTTTGGGATCTTGTTAAGTTACCATAAGGGTGCAAGAGTGTTGGTTGTAAATGGGTCTTTAAGACCAAACGTGACTCTCATGATAACTTAGAACGTTACAAGACCAGACTAGTTGCAAAGGGATTCACTCATAAAGATGACATTGACTATAAAGAAACTTTTTCACCAGTTTCAAAGAAGGATTCTTTAAGAATCATTATGGCATTGGTGGCTCATTATGATCTAAAGTTACATCAAATGGATGTGAAAACTGCATTTCTAAATGGAAATTTAGATGAAGATGTGTAAATGGACCAACCAATGGGGTTCATAGAAAAGGATAAAGACACATGGTGTGCAAACTTAAGAAGTCAATATACGGACTTAAACAAGGTTCACGACAATGGTATCTTAAGTTTAATTATACTGTTGTTTCTTTTGGATTTAAAGAAAACATTGTTGATCGATGTATATATCTAAAGATCAGTGGGAGCGAGTTTATCTTATTGATTCTATATGTTGATGATATTTTGCTTGAAACTAACGATCTTGGTCTTTTAACTGAGACTAAGAAGTTTCTCTCTAGTAATTTCGACCCTGGAACCGGTAAACCGGTCACATAACCGGTCCGGTTGAAGCATCGGACCGGCCATGCATCAGAACCGGTGCGACCCGGCCGGTTTTTATGAAAACCGGTGACCCGGCCCGGTCACAAAAAAAATTCAATTTTTTTTTTCAAAAAAATAAAAATCATAATGGACATATTTGAATATTTTTTTACTTATTGACTTACATAAGTTATGTATTTACAATACTAATATTATCTCAATTATGCAATATGCAAAAAATTTGATTTAATCTATAGTTAGAGATGTCATTTTCTGAACCTAAAGTCCCATATTACGATCATTATATCTTTGGTTAATCCTTTATTGGATAATAATATGTGATTTATTATTTTTATATTAAAATATTTGAAATTTTAATCATTTTTTATAGATATTTGAGTATGTTTATAATTTTTTAATATAAATTATAAAATTATATATAATGACCGGGTCATGCGGTTGAACAAGTGACCCAGTGACCCAGTACCTCAATCGGGTCAATGACCGGGCCGGTTTTAATAAGATTGGTTTTTTCATGCTCAGTATCCTCCTTACTCTTATTTAACCATATTATTCTGTATGTCTTTATATTATCCTATCCGACAAAATGAGCCATATGATATATGAGATATGAGTTTATCTTGCTCAGTTTAAAATGCACATCTTAATCCAAGAGTTGTCGAGTTCAATGGCAACACACTTAAATCTAATGATTTGACATGCATAAAGGATAATGAGTTTGATTCTTGGGAGTCGTAACTTTTGGAAAGAGTGAAAAGACTCAAACCTGAAATTGGATTAATCATATCCATTAAGATTTCTTGCACTGATCAATATCTACAAAATAAAAAAAAATGCACTTATCAAGGCTTAACAAATCTAAAAGCTCAATTCATATAAATCAAATATTAGCAATTATATGCATATATTAGGGTTTAAGAAACCTCAAATTAGAGAAGCGACGTAGAGTCTTAATCTGAGTGCTACTTATGATAAAGGTAGAGAACCTTAATATAACAACATAGACGGTGTAGTTAGTCTCGTGTAGTTAGCTTGGTTTATTGCTTTCTTCATGGAGAACCCATGAACAATTGAACATCCAAAGCGCCTTAAGTTGTAACTTTTCTCATGGACCCAATAGATGAGGGAAAATGGTTCCCCCCTTTTTTTCGAGGGTGTCTCATCTATTTGGATGAGACTAATCTTCTTCGCGGGATAAAGTATAAATTTTTTTGCCATTGACTCAAGTCATGTCTTAATAATTTATCTACTGGTTGTGTCAACTCTTAGGACCCGTTTGATGCACTAGATAAGTAGGATAGTATAGGACATTTTATTATATCTTATTCTTATATGATGTTTGGTGAGTTCAAGGGATAGGAAAAACTTATCAGATTCACTTGTTTTATCGTGTTGTAGACGTGATAACTTATGTCGTAGGATCTTGGAAATAATTTTTTTTTTTTTTTTGTGTTTAGGAGGAAGCTTTAGGCAAAAATAATAAATATATGTTTCATAATACAATTTATTTCTATATACAAAAAAAAGAGTATCTACTTGATGCGGATAACACATTTTACTTTTTTTTTTGTCAATTTATGTTGACAAATAATTGTCTATTTTTTGGAATAGAATAACAAATTATTTTTATCAAACATTATTTATAACCGTTTATAATCCCCATATTAACCCTAAATAACGGGTGATAGAAAAATTTATAGGTGATTTTGCTAAAATCCCACCCTACAACAAATTTTGGATTTTTTTATTTTGGTAAAATTTTACCAATAGTCATAATTAAATGCCTCGTTTTTTTGGTGTGCATTAATTATGATATAATAACAAGAATAACAATTACACTTTCTTTTCATTTCCATTCAAATCATTCTAACACGAATCAAGTGTTGATTAAAAAAAAAATTCAGTTCTCAATTACCCATATATGTTCTCTAGAACAAGTTAAGCACTTTTAGGACGAAAGTATCAAATCAATAAACATTAATTAAAACAATTCAAAATTTTATAATAGGATATTCTTATTATTAAATTTTTTTTATTACCAATTTACTATCACTTTAATTATTATTGGATTAGAGAAAAAGTTAAATGAAAAAAAAATATATATATAATAATTTTTAGGGGCCGTTTGGTACGCGGTGTTCTTCGGGATTCTCGAGAAACTGAATTTTTCTAAATTTTAAATTTCCGGATATTATTATAAACTGGATATAAAAATCATATTTTTGGAAATCGAGATTCCGAGACAAATTTTTTTTTCCCTTTACCAACCGACCCCTTAAATCTAATAATGAATAAAAATGGCAATAAAGTAATAGTAAAATTTTTTACTAATAAGAATATGTACCTCAAACAAATAATATATAAAAAATGGGTCGTTATACTTACCACCAGGTAAGTTTACCACCCTTACGACCAATCTCTGAACTGTTAGATTATAATTAAATTTAATGATCCATAATTATTTCTTATAATCCTAAATTTTTTTCTCTCATCCCTTCTCTATCTCTTTTTAAGTTTGGGATCTGCACACCTCTCTTTCTCTCTCTAAATTTGGAAATCATCTCTCTCATCCTCTCTTCATCTTTACAAAACTTTGATCTTCAGTTCCAACAAAGGTATATCATTGAGAAGAATGATCAGACACGTGAGTTAATTCTTTCCATCGTCATTGATCGTAAATTATCATATAAATATGGGATAAATCGATATGAGATTGATCTCTATCGTCGCTGATTGTTTATCGCAAGTAAAATTCATACGGTGTTGGTTTTTTTAAATCACGGGTGACTATAGAACTTAGATCTGTAAGTAAATTATCATATAAGAATGCGATGATGCTTCCCTTAACGACAATGAGTATTGTCTTGAACATGTTGATAAAGAAAAACAACTTTAATTTCACCAGAATTATATTAAATCACAAACACATATAGATTAATTGGAATGGAAACTTGAATCCAAATAAATTGGGAGAAAGATGTTCAAATCGCAAATTTAGAAGAAAAAAAAAAAAATAGAGAGGACGAGAAAGTAAAAATTAGTATTATAAGGAATAATTATGAATCATCCAATTTAATTCTAATTAACAGTTAGAAGATTGATTATAAGGGTGATAAACTTATTATCTGGCAGTAAATATAACCATCCCCTGTAATTTTTTTTTTGTAAATTTGGATATCTGAACTCGATATTGGTAAAAAATTTCACCAAAAAAATAAAAAGAAAAAAATCGAAATGTTGAAAGTTGAAATAAATTGAGCTTTGGAGAGAGATCAAGGGCATGTACTAATTACATTTAAGGGACCCACAGGGGGCATTCGACGATCACAACCGTCGAATAGATGATCGTGATTTCTCAATCCACGGTCCATTGTAATGTCGGCTTATATTGCGCACACACATTTTCATCTGCATCATCGCCTTCAACTACAACCCTAACCTTGAGAAGAAACCAAAGCTGCCTCAGTTTTTGTTATTAGGTTTTTATTTATTCGCTTCATCCAACACACACACAACACAACACGAACATGCTTACTCATCATTAACCTTATATCTCCATACCCTTATAGATTGTCACCCACCTAAGGTAATTTTTCCTTGTACACTCTTTTTTTAAAATACACCTTAATGTTTTCTAGGGTTCATGGGGTTATTTATTTTCGAATAATAAAAAATTGTGGATTGTTTTCATTATGAAGAAAACCATGTAATTTTCGTGGGGGATGGTGATTTTATTTTTATTCATCTTGGGTAAGATAAAGATTCAGTCTTTTTAATTATTTTGTTGTTGGGGGTGATGTTGTAGATTTTGGAATGTTGCATATGTTGTTGTTTAAGGAATGGTTTTTGTTTTGTAGAGATAGACATATACGGTATTTGAAATGGCAACAGCTGAGGCAGCTTCTGCTGCGCTTGGTCCCAGATATGCACCTGAGGATCCTACACTTCCAAAACCATGGAAGGGGTTGATTGATGGGAGCACTGGTTTGTTATACTATTGGAATCCTGAAACCAATGTTACCCAATATGAAAAACCAGCTCCCTCGGTTACGGCACCTGCTCCGGCTCCTACGCCGAGCTTGGCGCCCATACCGGTGGCTCATACAATGCAACAGCATGGGCAGCAGTTGCTACAAGTGCAACCTTCACAACAGCAGATGAGTCACCTTGCTCAACAGCACGGGCAATCGATGCCGCAACAGCAACAGCAGCAGCAGCAGCCGCCACCCTCTCAGGTTGCTCAATCTGCTCAGCAGCAGCCGACACAGTCAATGCCGCAGCCTGGTTTATATCAAGCCAGGCAGCAAATGATGCAGCCCCAAGGACAGCAAATGATGCAGACCCAAGGACAGCAAATGCATCCTCAGATGCAGCCCCAGGTGAACCTTTCCCAACATTTTGGGCAAGGAGCTTCTCAGGATCATGGCTCACATAATGTGCAACCACAATTACATCAATTCACTCCCCAGAACTTGCATTATATGTCGTATAATCAAAACATGGTTCCATCCAGGCAGCCAAACTCCCAGCAGATTCAGCCAAACATGCTCTCATCTGGGCAGCAGATTCAGCATAACATACAAGGTCAGCCTTTTGAAAATCAACAAGATTTCAAAACAGCATTTCCAAAGATAGAGGAAGCGGAGTTTAAAAATGGAAGCCAAGTTGGACTTTCACCGTCCCAGTATCAACAAAGGAGTGCCTTGCCTGTTCAAAACAACCAGAACATTCCTTCAGAAGTCAGTTCTGGTCAAGTGCCTAATGTAGGTGTCAATGCTGGCCAACAGCAACAGTTCAGGGGCTTATCGGGCAGTATGCAACAGTCTCCCTCTGCAATGCAGTCGCAGCAGGGTGGTTCTGATTTATTTTACCAACATGGTCCTAATTTTCAAAACCAAATGAACCCAGGAATGATGCATGGTCATCCATCCAATGTATATCCTATTGGCCAAAAGATGGGACATGAGGATAATTTACGCGGTAGAGCTGGGAATGACTATTACTATAATTCTAATAAAGAGATGCCGACAATGGGTTCGCAGCAGCCGGATATGACCCAAATACCCATTCCGAGAAATCAGCAGGTACTTTTTTTTTTTGTTCTAGTATAAAATTTAAATCATTGCTTCACTTTCCCATTTTTAATTGAACATATTATTTGTGGTTGCTGTTTAATTGTTAGACTGATGTTTTAAAATGGTTTCAGTGCTAATAAAATGCCATTGACTGTATAATATAATGATTTAATATATGGAAACCCTCATCCTATTGCACTCGTCTGAAAGCTTTATTCATCTCTCCATTAGAACACAATAATGCAAGAGTAGAGTAGCTTGGGAGAATTTCTATTTGTATATTTGTCTGTATGCACTTATGGGGAACAAGAAGATGACAAAAATCACAGAAAAAGTAGTGTGGTCAAAGGCACCCAAAGGAATGTCTAAGGCATTGCCCCTTTAGTGAGGCCTATGTCGTTGGCGCACCTTTCTGGGATCAAGTAAGGAACCTCAGTATCTTATAGGTATCTGTAAAAGACCCCAAAACTCAAACATCCAATTTGCTAACAATCAGTGTTTATGAATAACCAATTTTGGTCCTTGGAATTTTAACAGCAAGGAACTTAGGGTTTTGTATAGTGAACATCTTAATAATATGCCAAATTAATGCAAAATAGTTAACTATTTTACTGTTTTCTTTTTCTAATGTTGACACCTTTCTTCAATGAGGCGTGGATTTTTTGGTGCCTCTCACCCACCTCAAGGTGGAAACCCCCCTCGTGCCTTAAATATTTGTGTTGATAATGCACGTGTCAAAGTTTTTACTTGTCTTCCTCACTTTTTGTATCTATTAATTTTAAGACTTTTCATTATTTTTCTGATTTATAATACTTGTTCTATATCCTAATTAGATATTTTTTCATTTCATTATTCTGTGAAAAACTTTTGCAGGATATGAGGATGGGCAATGTCCCTTTTCAAAATGTGATGCCTAGTGGAAATGGAAGTGGTATTACTGGAAATGCTGTGCATAACATGTTCACTCCTCCAATAGGAGGACCTTCAGCTCTCTCAAATAACACTTTGATGAGGCCTCCTTATATTGGATCGTCGGATGTTACTGATCTCTCACCAGCTGAAATTTACTGTCAGCAACATGAAGTTACAGCAACGGTCTGTAATTTTTTTTGGCAGTTGTGCTTGGTATTTATTTTAATATCTTGATACAAATGGCATCTGCATCAAGCTTTTGCAAGACCTTAGGCATACTTGATATTCTGATTAACCTACATGTTACAATTAAGAGCCTCAAGAGTCAAAAGAGAAAACGAAACCCATCTTTGTTTATATGTAGCATACATGATTTGTTATTCTGTTTTGGGCAGATTGTAATCTTCATTGGAGATTTTGGCAAATGTATTTATTTGCTTGTAGAATTAACATTCTTAATTTTAAACTTATATTTCTTGTATATTAGATGGTCTGCTTCTTTAAATCCATATTTATGTCTTACTGGACAGGGTGACAACATTCCACCCCCTTTGATGACATTTGATGCAACTGGATTCCCTCCAGAGATATTGAGGGAGGTAAGTTTATTCTCTCCTGTTATATGGAATAGCATGCTTTGGTGCTTCGTAGGAAAGTAATGGTTTTACTCCTTTTACACGTTGTTTTAACTTAAACTTTACTTTTAAACTTATCGCAGGTGCGATATCTGCTCCAGAGCAGGAGCATATGTCGTACGCTGCACTGCTAATCTGCTATTGGCACACTTACACGTGCAACTACTATCCTGATTTTTGGAGCCTGCAAAAGGGATGGTTGGAGCCTTTCTTGGGCATCTTCTATATGGGTGGATGGCCCTTCATTCAAATTTCACCTTCTTTTTTGCCTTTTTTAATTGCCTCAAGTTGCTTCAGTAAGCAACCATAACCTATAGGTCCTTTTGTTCATCGTTTGCTAAATTATTGCACTGTTGAATGTAATTTTGTGTTTTCTAAATCAAAAGGCATTGGATGTGTGGACGGATCATTGGTCTGATTGCCTTTCATATGCTCTCATTTCAGATATATTCTGCTGGCTTCTCAAATCCAACACCAATACAGGCTCAAACATGGCCTGTTGCAATGCAGGGTAGAGACATAGTGGCAATTGCCAAAACAGGCTCTGGGAAAACATTAGGCTACTTAATCCCTGCCTTCATTCTTCTTAGACAGCGACATAATAATCCTCTGAATGGCCCCACTGTCTTGGTTTTGGCTCCAACACGCGAACTTGCAACACAAATCCAAGATGAGGTCATGAAGTTTGGCCGATCTTCACGTGTCTCGTGCACGGTTTGTCCTAAGCATTTATATCTCATCCTTTTTGTAGAGTTTCAGTCTATTAATGTTTGTCTTAATCAGCTTGTGCATCTATTGATTGATTATGTTTTCCTTTGTTAGTGCTTGTATGGTGGAGCACCTAAAGCCCTTCAGCTTAAAGAGTTAGATCGGGGAGCGGACATTGTTGTAGCCACACCCGGTCGGCTCAATGATATACTCGAAATGAAGAAAATTGACTTTGGGCAAGTTTCACTCCTTGTGCTTGATGAGGCTGACCGAATGCTTGATATGGGTTTTGAGCCTCAAATCCGTAAAATTGTGAATGAGATTCCACCACGCAGACAAACTCTTATGTTCACAGCAACCTGGCCAAAAGAAGTAAGAAAGATTGCAAGTGATCTTCTTGTTAATCCTGTCCAGGTTAACATTGGAAGCGTAGATGAGCTTTCTGCAAATAAATCTATCACACAGGTAATGTCCATTCATTTAAAAGTAAAACCAATGGTTCTTTTGTCTGCTTTTTCAATTCTTTGAAAGCTTAAAGTTATCAATATGATCAATTGTGTTCCGTTCTTTGTGACTGTTAGTTGCTATTATCTCACAGATAAGGAATTGAAGTATCATATGTAGTAATAATTATATTTTCAATAATACTAGCATTGAATTGCATTTTGTATTTATGGTTTGAGGAATTTTCAGGATCCCTAAAAGCATGTAAACCATGTTTTTCATGCTTGAGCAAAGTTAAACTTCTATTTTAGGGTTTGAGTAAGCTGTGTGAATGCTCCTTCCAAATTCCAATAATTTTTTTCTTCCCTTGAAGAAATACTAACTTCCGTTAATTTCGTCATTGTGTATTATATTCTATGTCCAGTTATAGAAATACTATTTCAACTGTATCAAATATGAATTAGATTTTTTTGTGGTATTTATGAAAGTTTCTTAAATGAAGAATTTCATCAAAGTACATTTTCAAGAAGTTAGGATTTTATGACACTTGTGAAATCTTATTTAATGTAGGCTTGAATTTCCTACTGCAATTCTGTTTTGCTATTCAATACTTGATTTAAAAACATTTTGTCTTTGGTCAGCATTCATTTGACCTTCGTATGGCTATGGGTATCTTCGTTAACATACTGGGTGCATGTTTTCTTAAACTGTTTTGCAATTCTTTCCTGTTTATTTCCTCAAAATAAATAAATTTTTAAAGAGGGTGAGCCTTGCTGCTGCAGTGACCCAGTGGTCATGGGTTAAAATCTTGGAAACAGCCTCTCTGATTATGAGGTTAATGCTGCAGGCATCCGGACCGTCCTAACCCCCCAATTGTGTGAACCTTATGTACTGAGATGTTTAAGAAATTAATGTTACGTATTTTTTTTTTCTTTTTTTTGGGTATACCCTTCTCTAAGTAAAGTTACAGTTTATCAATTTTTGAAGGAGGGAAATTTTTTTAGTAATGTGTATTGCACTTTGATAATGGTCCGCTTATAGAAAGGATGCTATCCAGCTTAGTTCAGATTGTGTCCTTGGTCCTTATGTTGTAATCCTCTTATATTCTGAATTTTATTTGCAATCAATGAAATCCATCTTTTTTTTCTCTCTTTAAAATGAATTTACTACAATCTTTTCCAAAGGAAGAATGATTTTTTGTTTTACTATGACTATCTTGGTGACTTATATTTCTTTTTCCCCCTGCATAAATGTAATTTATAAACTGGCAGTATGTTGAAGTTGTCCCACAACTGGAGAAACAAAGGCGCTTGGAGCAGATCCTCAGATCCCAGGAACGAGGTTCTAAGGCCATAATATTTTGTTCCACAAAGAGGTTATGTGATCAGCTTGCCCGTAGTATTGGCCGCAATTTTGGGGCTGCTGCAATTCACGGAGACAAGTCTCAAGGTGAAAGAGACTGGGTTTTAGGTCAGTTCCGAACCGGGAAGTCACCAGTTCTGGTTGCCACTGATGTTGCTGCTCGTGGACTTGACATTAAGGATATAAGGTTAGCCTCTTTTGTAACTGATGTGCTTATTCTCAAGTTTATAAATGAAGAGGTCATATGTTGAAGTCTTTTATATGATGTGTCCATAGCTAGTAAATTGTGGCCTTAGCTTTGTTTAGAAGTTGTATGATGGTGAATTTTGTGAATTATCCACTTTACAGGGTGGTGATCAACTATGATTTTCCCACTGGAATTGAGGACTATGTACACCGTATAGGAAGAACTGGAAGGGCAGGTGCCACTGGAGTGTCATATACTTTTTTCTCTGAGCAGGACTGGAAACATGCGGGTGATTTGATCAAAGTTTTGGAGGGTGCTAACCAGCATGTGCTTCCAGAGTTAAGACAGATAGCTTTGCGTGGGGCACCAAACTTTGGAAAGGATCGGGCCGGTGGGATGAGTCGGTTTGACTCTGGTGGTGGTGTTGGTGGCCGTGGTGGCATGAGGGATGGTGGGGGCTTTGGTGGCCGTGGTGGCATGAGGGATGGAGGCTTTGGTGGCCGTGGTGGTGGCATGAGGGATGGAGGCGGCTTTGGTGGTCGGGGTGGTGGCATGAGGGATGGTGGTGGCTTTGGTGGCCGTGGTGGTGGCATGAGGGATGGTGGCTTTGGTGGGCAAGGTGGGAGAGGTGATTTCTTTCCTGGTAGAGGCAACAGAGGTCGAGGATTTAGTGGCCCTCGCGGGGGTCATGTTGGTTGGGGTAGGGGTGATCGTTACAACATTGATGGTCGTGGACGTGGACGTTTTGACAATAGAAGAGATGTTGCTCACAGAAATAGAGGTAGCCCTGAGAGAGTTCGAACATGGGATTATAGCAGAAGTAGAAGCCGGAGCCGGAGCCGTAGCCGCAGCAGAAGTAGGAGCTGGAGCAGGGATCGCAGCAGAAGCCGAAGCCGTAGTTGGTCACGTGGCCGTAGTCGCAGCTATAGCCGCAGTATTAGTCCACGTCGGAGTCGCAGTCGTAGCCGTGGCCGCAGTGGTCGGAGTTACAGTCGGAGCAAGAGCCGCAGTCGGAGCCACAGCAATGATAGGCGTGATAGGTCAGATGAACAGAAGGATCTTAAGGCACCGGAAGCAGGAGCTTCTGATCCAAGAATGTTTCCCAAGTCTCCCAGTGCCCAAGAGAATTCACTTTTGGGAAGTGAACCTGTGGAGCAGCTACCGGTTGGTGAGAGTACTGAACCAGATAAGCCAGAGGCTGTAGTAGACCTTAGTCATCAAGCAGCTTCTGATATTTGAAGCTGTCACTCTTAACATTTTGTTCTTCTTTGTGGTTGCTATGTTAACCTCTCACTTTTTTTTTTTTTTTAAAGATTGGCATTGTTGAGTGAGAGTTGTTGTTTTGATGGGTGACAGAGGGTTAGTCAATTTGTGATGGCTCATTAAACTTAGGGGAACATGCAAATGTTTGTTTACTGAATTGGAAGGCGTTATTTTTGATTTAGTTGTGGAATTGCGATAAATAATTATAGCGGATTCCATTACCAATTATTGTAATAGGCTAAAGATTAAGTCACCTGACTTTGGTGGTAATTATCGTTTTATTTTCTCATTCCCTTTTCTTTTCTGAGTTTACTATAAACAAGTGCAGCTTTTTTTAAGGAACTAAAATTATGAATTATTAAAGAAAAAAGTACAAGATTTAGGTGTCTTCGTTTCGTTTAAAAAAAAAACAAAACATTTTTATGATTTAAGTCTTTTTACAACAATTTTAAGAGTTTTTATTCTTAACTTTTGAAAAAATTATATTTAAATAAACCCAATATCTATTTCATTTTCTATGCTGGTTGTTAATAACTAATTTATCCAAAATCTTAACTCGTTGGATGTGATTATATTAATGGTTTTATATATTTCTAATATGCCTCTTCACAAGATATAATTAATTATTAGTAAATGGGGGTAGTCGGTGGGGTGGTGAGAATCGAACTTGTAATACCGAGATTCCAATATCATATTATTATCAGCCCTATTAAAACTTAAACTGTTGGGTGATATTATATTAATAATTTTATATATCATAAAATCTTTAACATGTTACTTGAAAACATGCTATTATCATCGCTATTACCTTTATCCCTTGCTTTTTAATTTTTAGTACAATTATCTCTTGCTTTTTAACCCATCAACAAGTGCAAAGAGTTGCCTTGATAAACACAAACAAAAATTGAGTGGTGGGAAAGATATTCATGGCCAAAGCGAGGCACATACTTCCTTTTTGCGCGATTCCACTTAGTGGTGAAGGAAAAAAAGCATCTATTTTATTTTTCTTTGCTTCCTTACGCACCTTCCTCGTGAGCAACGCATTCATTCTCAAAAAGTTCATTCTTCAACAAAGATTGATATATATTATTGTCATTTTCTAAAGTTCCCTAGTCTTTTTTATTTCCACAGTGGTATCTATCTTCGGATTGTGGTAGAGTCTGCACGATAGGAAGTATGCACTTACATGCAAGAGATAAGAAGAGGAAAGGTAAAAAAATGTAAGAGCTTCAACACGAATTCACCCACGTGTCAAAAATATTCCATGTTCCACTATTGTGGCTTTTTATTCTACTAAAATAATACTACGTTCAAACACATGTGCATATATTATTTTATATTTATATTTTTTTGTCGTCTAATTATAACTCGTTTTATTTTGTTTTAAGTATACTTAAAGCTTTATTCTTATTTTTTTAGATAAACCACATATATCTTCCACGGAAGATAATTATATTCGTGACGGATTCAAGATTAAGGTTTTAAATCATTTCCAAAGATAATATTAGAAAGGATCGAAGACATACTTAATTTATCAATATTTATTTTTGTTACACACCTCATAGGCAATGGCGGACATACGTTTTTGCACAAAAATTTGAGATTTTATTTTTTCAAAGGGTTGGGTAATTTAGGTCAAATAAAAAAAAAGATTTAGGAATATTGAAAAGAAAAAAATAAACATAGGCTCAACCATGACAGTTAAAATCAAGATCTTATCTAAAATCGGATGAAAGATAAAAAATCGTAAAAGATAAAATCCTAACATAAAAAAAATCGAATAATGCTTTTGTGATCATTCTATTCTAACAGCTTAATTGACTCTTGATTATTATTATTTTTATGTTAAGTTAAAATTTTCTTTTTTTGTTTATATTTTTTTTAATATATTCAAAATTTTCTTTAAAAAAGATCTTCAAAGGCGTTGCCCCGAACCACCGTTCTAAATCTACAGACATAAAATAAAATTTGTGGGTTCACATAAGAGAGCACATGCGTGCGCTCTTTGCTTGTAATGTACAAGTAGCTTAATCCATTAATCACATCTTTCAGATCTTATCAACTTTCCCTAGTTAAAAAGTCACACTACTATTTGAATGATCAAAGGGCACGGTATTTTTTAAGAATAAAGACAAATTCATTCAACAAATGTCTAATGTCATTAATAATTTAATAAAAATTAGAAAACAGATTAAGAAAATAAATATATACAATTTTGCATCTAAAATTAACATACAATATGTTGCTTTAATCTTAGCTCATAAATTGTTAATAACACTAACAAAAATTATAGTATGAAAATGATATTGCAAATGTTTCTTAGAAAGCGAGGGAAATTCCACGCGAATGCGTGTGCATCGACGTAATTTGACGTGCAAACGCGCATTACTGTGACGGTAAATCCACGAGCATGCGTGCGCATCAAGTAGGCAAAACGACGTCGTTGGAAATACTCGCTTAGGAAAAAGGTGGTTTTTTCGTTGTATCCGAAGCGGCGGAGGGGTATTTTGGTAAATGTAAAAAAGAGAAAGTAAATAAGAAAGAGCAAAACGCTTCGTATCTTGTATAGTGTGAAGAATCTCTCTCTCTAAAACTTCACTTGTTCTGGTTATTTTTTGTTGCACGCACCAAAACGGCTCTTTCGCTGGCCAAAAGCTTCACCGTTTCGGTTGTTGGTTAGGGTTTCATATTCGCATCAGAAAAAAATGTTGCAGAAAGCCACTCCTTCGCTCTTCCAACTTTCCAATTCCAATCCTCCACAACGCTCTTTGCCAACCATGCATTGATTAGTTCTCTTCTTCTTCATCTTTTCGGGTAATTTCGCTTCTCTCGTTTTTCCCTGTTTGGTGCTCCAAGTTCTACTTCTTATTTGTGGTGCCAATTTTTGAGTCGAGAATGCTCGTTCTTTTGGTTTTTTTGAGGTTTTTTATTTTTATTATTTTTTTAATTTTTTTGGTGGAGCTCTTGATTGTGCTTGTCAGCTTGTGGAAGTTGAATTTCTTGTTTTATTATAGGTCTGTGACAGGTTGTTTTTCTTTGTTTTTCGTTGCGAAATTGGTTTCTTAATTGTTAAGCTACTGAGGTTTATTCGGATTTTGGAGTTCTTGAGTCGGCTGTTGTGAATCCATGTTTTAGCTTCATAAATGGATGAATGTAACGGTGTGTTAGCTTCACTTAGAAACATTTGGAAGAAGTGCATTTAGAATTCGAACTGTTTCAGATCAGACACGACACTCCAAGCATAGGGTGAATTTGCTCGATATGATTGATATAGTGATATTTGAGTACAAGAAAGATCTGAGTGAGTAATGAAATCATTGACTTCTTCATTCGTTACTGTTTTAGAGCATATGTGGTTTACTTTGAGTTCTCTTTGCATGCTGGTGTTTATAGCTCATTTGTGCTGTCTTTCGTGTTTGATGGGCTTTTTAGTATTAATCCTTGATTGAGAAGTTCCGTAATAGTGTTTCTGCATTCTATAGTTTACGTTATCTGTTGTTAATTGATGAAAACCCTGGTTTATGTCTGAATGTTGTTCCGTCTATTAATTTTTTAATTGTTGTTGCTTATGTTTCATTTTCTGTGACTGTCTACAGTGGTGGCAGTTCTGGTATGGAAATGTATGATGTTTCTGAAACTAGAAACCCAGATGCTTACTTGGTAATTTTTTATTTTTTTAGTAAACTTCGTTACTTTTCTCCTTTGATACTTTGATATATCAGGATTCCTTCAATAATTTGATATTCTTTTAAGTGAGTGTAATCATTCATTTTGTGTGTAAGTGTGTGTGTAATCAATCATTTTGTGTGTATCATCACTGAGGCAGTATGATAGTCAATAATGTGTATCATTTTGACTTAGATTGAAGGTGCTGATTTAAATTTGCACTTCACAAGACCAAATCTTGAACAAACTGAAGTCATGATTAATGAAGGAGCCCCCGAGTTTGTTGTTGATCAGAACTTGTATTATCCTGCTGCCACCAATTATGGGTATTACTGTACAGGTAAGTTTAAAAGCTTATGTCACTGGTCTTGGTTTGATGGTATTTTATATATGCATCATATTGATTATTTGTTATTTATTGTGGTTAGGATTCGAATCACCCAGGGAATGGGAGGACCACCATAGGATTTTTGGTGTAGATGGTCCCGATATTCAGTACACGGTGAGTCTTAACTCCGGTTTCTCTCTATCCTTATGTTGGATCAGGGGTTGATATTAATGCTTTTGTGTTTTTTTTTTTCCAGGGTGCACAAAATGAAAGTATGCCATATGTATATTATAGCTATGGATATGCACAGTCTCCATACAATCCTTATAATCCTTACATTCCTGGTGCTGTGATAGGTGTTGATGGCTCATTTGGAGGAGGGCAACATTATTACACCTTCCCCAATTATCAAAACCCTGTTTCTTCACCTGCTTATGTTCCCCTTGTTGTTCAACCAGACAATTTTCCTGATAGTTCTTCGGATTCCTTGTTTCGAGCCAGTGCTTCTGTCAATAGACCTGATGGAAGAGGTCTGAAACATAATTTCAATTCAGATTCTGGTAACTTTTCTAGGAACTCTTCAAAACTTCTATCGAATCAGACCAGTTCCTTGGCCAGGGTATCAGAAGGGCCAAGAGCTAATGAGGGGAGGAAGCTAAATTTGAAACATGCTAGTGTTTCTGGGAATAATCTTCTTAATTCAGCTTCATCAGCTGTCCATCAGGTAGGAATTTTTCCCATTTTCAGATTACATTTCAACTTAAACATGTCCTGACCACTTCTGCTGTTGGTTAAGTGAGAATCAGCGTTTCTATGAGTAACATTCATTACTTTAAATATTTTTTTAAGCCATGTGTTATTTCCTCGATAAGAAAACACATGTGGAGGTGATGGCTAGGAGGTCTTTATATATTTACAATCTGTTTAAGATTTTGTTCATGATGCCTGGTGATTTGATACTTTTATGTGAATTTTCCTCTTGTAAAATTTTTCTTGAAAATTGGTTAATGGTTATGCTGTTCTTTTCTGTAGGCTAGAAGTCCTGGTGCCTCAGTCCAACCTGTAGATACTATTTCTAATGGGAATGTTATGTCTCATTGTAATAAATTGAAAGCAGCTTCTACTTCAAATAGTGGATTTCCTGATTTTGGATCTAATGCTAATGGACAGTCTGCTGTTGCTAAACTTCGGCAGAAGTTTCACTTTGGTAAATTACCAAGTGATGGAAATGGAAGCTCTGATGTATTGGGTGAGCAAAATCGAGGCCCTAGAATTAGTAGATCAAAAAATCAGTTGTCTGTGAAAGCCTATACAACCATGGCAGGAGATGGTAACGAGCAAGGGAACATCATCATTTATACTGATCAATATAACAAGGAGGATTTCCCTCTTGACTATGAAAATGCAAAGTTTTTTGTTATAAAATCATACAGTGAGGATGATGTGCACAAAAGCGTTAAATATAATGTGTGGTCATCTACTCCGCATGGAAACAAGAAGCTGGAGAATGCTTATGAGGATGCAAAGAAAATATCAGCTGAAAAATCTGGAGTCTGCCCTATCTTCCTCTTCTTTTCTGTGAGTTTCATTATGATGATGCGTTCAATGAGTTTTGATTCCGGTTCTTTCTTATTTGTATATCTATTATCTGTATGCAAGCTAATCCCCTTCTCTTCATAACACTGACTTTTCTTTTTTAATGCAGGTTAATGCAAGTGGTCAATTCTGTGGTGTTGCAGAGATGGTCGGCACAGTTGATTTTAATAGGGATATGGACTTTTGGCAGCAAGATAAATGGAGCGGGAGCTTCCCTGTAAAGTGGCACATCATAAAAGACGTACCAAATGCATATTTTAGGCATATTATACTAGAGAACAATGAAAACAAACCAGTAACTAATAGCAGAGACACACAAGAGGTATATATAGTTTCTGCTCAGTTCTTTTTTTATGTTTAAAATTGGCAAGTTTTTATGTTAACATATAACGTCAGTGTGTGCAGAAGTTTTTACCTGAGTAGTTTAACTGAACCCGTTCACTGTGTGTGAAAAGATTGTTGCAAATTATCAGGTGTCTTGTTCTGTAATATCAAATGCAAAGTTAACAGTTGATTGAACCAATGAATACTTGTTTGATTGTTTGTTTGCACACACATGCACACTTAGTTAACAGTAGTGTCGGTGGCTTGGTGTTGGGTTTAAGATTTTAGTGAAGTTAAAAAGCTTGATAGACTTACTTTTGAGTTAATTATCTTGATATTGGATTTAATATCATTTAATTGATATTAGGATGGGTTTGTTGTTGTTGGGTATGGGTGCAGCAATGCAGTATGCAATTCCTGACATGAATTTATTAAGTTGGACTAAGTACAGTGTTGTTCGTCATTTTATTTCTTGGTTTTAATGTGGGGTTTAGCTATTATAGTAAATTGTGGCTTTGATTAGAGTTCGTACAATTTTCCCTATTATCAGTTATGGCTATTTTCTTCTCCTTGAGTTGTAACGTTGATTATTGAATGCCCCTTGCTTGAGCAGATAATGTGTTGGAAAGGTTTGGAAATGCTGAAAATATTCAAACATTACACTTCAAAGACATCTTTGTTTGATGACTTTATGTACTATGAAGACCGTCAGAAGATCATGCAGGATGACAAAGCCAGATTTCTAATCAAGAGTTTTGAAAGTCCGTTGTTCATACCAGCAACATTTGAAGCTCCCCGAAAGTTTGATTTTGCTGTTGATGTCCTTCCAGGCAATAATGAGACGAATTCAAAGCTAAAGGATGTTTCTGATAGCCTAAAACAGAATTCAATTTCAAGTCCTGAGCAGATTGTTGGTAATTCTGATGTCAGCGTCAAGTCTGTGGATGAGAAGGCTGAGAAATTTGCAGTTGATAAAGATGATATTTCTTCAATCTTAAAGATCGGTTCGGTCACTATTACCCCAAAACAGGCTGAGACTAAACAATCCATTGGCGTTGGTAATAAAGAATCAACTGATGTTCTTACAGTAGGCTCAATGCAAGTCAAAGTTAATGGATTTGCTGAATCCTCTAGTATCTTGAAGGTTGGCAGTATCCCACTTGATGCGAGAGCATTACAACTGGGAAAAGGAGATGCTGCCGTTAAAAGTGGATCTAAACGGTAAAATTTTGCGTCTGCATTTCGACTTTCAGGCACCTCCGTACATTGGTAAAGATGGATTTAATATCTGCCCAATTGTATCATACAGTTGGGAAGTTGAGTTTCTTTTCTCTCTTTTTTCTTGCTCTTTGGGTTTTCTAGGGTTATTTGCTAATGATGCTTTGATCCAAGGCCATCCCTTATGTCATGGGTCTTTTGAGCGGTGTTGATTGTGTTGACTCCTAAAGCTTCTATGAAATAGCGTAACCTCTTTTCATTTTGCCTATCGGTGTCCAACATGCCAAAACTTACCCCCACCCTTCATTCTATGTGATTCTGTTATATCAAAAAGATCTCATTTCTTGAATGTATTCCATTTTGATTTGGTTTAAAGATGAGGAAATGTAACGAATGACTGAATGAGAGCTTTTAAAGGAAGATTACAGTATATCTCCATCTGGTTTATTTATTTATTTTCCTGTATTGTGGAATCTGTCTGATGTTTCCTTCTGTATCTTAATATCCCTTGCAAATAATTCCAGTCAAAAAATTTTATTTAATTTTTCTAACTTTCCTTCATTTTTTAATAAATTAACATTTGCACCGTCTATCAAAAAATAAAAATTAACATTTGTGCCTATTGTAATCAAATGCGCGTAAGAGAAATAAACTCGTTGATACGATTTTCTTCATCTCATTATTGGGTTGTAAAAAATGTTGATGCTAAAGTCGTTGGATTGTATAAGCTTTGCAAATCTAATCAATCAAGGATGTCTCACTAGTCTGACAGCAAGCCCTGCCAATTTGTTAAATGTAGTTATTCCAAACATATCTTACGATTCTTAGGTAAATTTTACAAAATTTGATATACACTTGAACCTCTATTTGTCAATACTCAGTCACTAGTTTGATACCACGTGTGTTTGTTGGGTGTGTAAAAATACGTTATTTTGTTACGCTGAGATATTCTGTTAATAAACATAATTATGGTAAATTGAAGTTATCTTTTAATTTATAAATTAATATCATTGTATTAAATTATAATGCCATAATAAATTATTATATGGGAAAAAATGATATGATAATTTACGCGGTACTAAATTTGTTACTGAATGAAAGCATATTAACAAAATAAATGCATCTAAAGATAGAAAATGCTATATCAGTTTAGTTATAAATTGGATTTATAAATAATGATAACACACATCACACTTAGCATTGAAGATATATAACATATAAAATGCACAATAATAGCTAAATCTAAATATTATGTCAACTTCACTTGTAGACATAACTTTTTGCAAGATAAAGTTCACCATAATACACAACACAAAGTATCATATCATCCAAACGAATGTCACCATCATCAGTTGAAGCATATCTTTTCATTTGAGTAATAGTATCTGAATAACAAATGTCATTATCAGTATCTCAAGTAATAGATTGATTTTCCTAAACTAGGAAGTAAGGCAACAAAATTCTAATGAATATATATTATTAAAAGTGAAGTAAATATAAATATACTGTGAGATAGTTATCTTTTTTTAAAAAAATTATGCGAAATAGTTTCTAATGTTGATAATAATTCAAATGAATGAGGTTATATCATTAATTAGTTCATAAATTTTTTCTGATTCAGCTCATTAAAATAGAGTACACATGCACAAAAGATATTCTGATTGAAATCCTATATTACTGTTACTTACCATTTGAATAGTCGTTTTTCCAACTGCTATTGAAGAAAGGTTAGTTACTATGTATTATCAACAAGAAGTTGACACAAAATATATAATTAATTTTTTTAACTTATATCGTCTATAGCAGCCAATGGTTTTTTTTTTTAATTTTCTTATTCCCATATTTTGTATTTCTTATCACTTATGAACATTGATTTATCTATGAATGATTGAGATTGTCTCATATGATGTGGTCATATTAAATAAAACACTAAAAGGGTCCATTCTAAACCAAAAATAGATTAAGATATACTATTACAACTAACAATTTGATGTCATAGTGTACAATCAATTTATAAATAATGATAACACACATCACACTTAGGTAAAGAAGACATATAAGATCTGATACGTTCGACATCATTGATTATTTTCTTGAGGGTGAAACTTGAAGATGGATTACTTTTGATGAAATCAGTCACTTCACTTGTAGAACCTGTAACTTTTAAGTAGGATTCTTTCACAATAAAGTTCACCACCATTTGGTGGAACACGATACTTTCTCCCAATAGAGAATCCTTGCTTTCCTGGATAGACTCTCAATATGTCATGGGTTCTTCTAGAAATCCTCATGTGCGGTCAGTAATGACTCCAGCCGACGTCTCCCAGCTTCCTCTTGGGAATCCTAAGGGGGTCGACCTTCTTCCACCGGGTGATTTTCCGGTATGCGCAGGCCCCATATCAGATGAGCCCTGCTTCTTCTTTTTCTACAAATATTGATGGAAATTCATGCATATGCTAGATCGTTTGCCTCATTATAACTATATGATTAGTCTCAAATAGAATAAATTGTTCATTCGGAATATGAAAACAAAGTCTTCCCAAAAATGGTTGTCTGTAATGGATATCAAAATTGAATATTCTCCAAGTTGATTTGCAAGCAGAAATATTATCTACAAATAACATTAAGCAAAAACAAATTGAAGGAACATCAATAAAGTATTTGCAAATAAGGAACTACAAGTCTACAACTGCAATGCACGAAAATTTTAACAAATAGACAATCAAGAAATTTACCTGTAATCCAAGCACTGCTATATCCCATCCAAGTTTCCAAGATTTGTTTCATTTCCATTATCTTAAGAAGATTTGTGTTACAACCTATTTGTCCAAGTCTAGTAGAACATTACTGTTGTTATTTTAACTAGTGGGTAATTATTTTGTTTGTTTTATTATTTGAATTTCAACTTTGATAAAAAAATAAATGATAGTTATTAGTGGAGCCTAATCAATGTTACTGAATAGTTATTTTTATGGTTGACTTATTGTATTATCTATTTAAATTTTAAAGTATTTGAATAAATATGTTCAGATAGAATGTGCAATTGTTTATCTGAGTTAAAGAACCACTTCAACCCAAAATCTTATGGTGTTGGGTGATGATTTTTTTAATGATTTATATTATATTCTCTAACACACACCCTTCACGCAATAGCCCTTTGGGCTTGAAGCGTGGATATAGCACGAGCCCATTTTTTGGTCTGCCACGTGCTTTTCTTAATTGCACCTGAAAGTGAGGGCGGTGAGGATCGAACTCGTGACCTCGTGGTCACTCAAGCTCTAATACCATGTTAAAGAATCACTTCAATCCAAAACCTTAAGGTGTTGGGTGATGACCTTTTTAATGATTTATATTATATTCTTTAACAATGTGTTTAAAGGAGATTCCCTCGAACTAAAATCCCTATTTTCTTTCAAAATAAGTGTAAATATCAATTTGTGAGGTTAAAAAGTGCCAACATCATCCTACTTGAACATGGTACCCAACTTTTATTGCTTTTAGAAAATCTCAATATATTATGATTATTCTAGAGAGGAATGATTCGTTTATAAATTTGTCATACACTCTATATTAAATATGACCGGTCATATACTCTTGATTGAAAACATAGTGTAATTTGTAAAAGTTTGTAAACAAAAAATTTGTAAATATAACCCTCACCTATTCTAAAAGATCAAAATAATACAACACACTTAAATAACATAAGACACTTAAATATCTCAAGGGGAGTTTGTACATTCTGTACGACTTAAATTAAAGGAAAAACTTCAAAAATCCCCTAGAAGTTTCCTCAAAATCACTTAACCCCCCTCTCCGAAATTTTTAATCATTTACCCCGTACTTAATTTTTTTTATCACTTACCCCCCTAATTTGATTTTCCATCCAAAATTTTGTTAACAAAGTTAAACTTTTTAAAAGGTACCAAAATTACCCTTAATAGAAAAAAGAAAAACATAATTTCCTCACAAACGCAGTTTTAGACGAACTCACGAAATGCTTTTTTTTAAGGTAGCCTTGTTAGAATTAGTAATTATTAAAACTATCTCTTGCAAATCCCATTGCTATTAACACCACACTCACAATTATTGGTGTCGTTGTTCAAATAAAATGATTAAAGAGGTATCATCTCAGCAGGTTTAGATATTCCCTTTTCTGTTATAAGATTTTCTGTTATTATATGACCAACAAATCTGACTTTATAAATTTATTCAGAGCCGCACTTTATTTTGCTTGCACAACAATTGAAAAGCTTTACGTTTTGTGCTTCATATATACCTTGTTTTCCCCCTATGATATTATCAAGCGAACATGTAAAAGGTATTATTTCATTGTTTTCTGTGTTGTTTAGAGTAGAGGGAGGATTCAATCGTTGATTTACCTTCATGTCTTGCTTACGTGAATTTGTCTAAAATTGTATTTGTGAGGAAATTATGTTTTTCATTTTTCTATTAAGGGTAATTTCGGTACCTTTTAAAAAATTTAACTCTGTTAACAAAATTTTGGATGAAAAATCAAATTAGGGGGGTAAGTGATAAAAAAATTTGAAGTAGGGGGTAATTGATTAAAAATTTCGGGGAGGTGTTAAGTGATTTTGAGGAAACTTGTAGGGAGGTTTTTGAAGTTTCCCTTAAATTAAGTTAGTCGACTAATTGATTTGTTGGTAGAGAAATAAATAAAAAATACATAAGATGCTTTAATTAAATATAAATTTATGATAAATCTTAATTATTAATTTTTTTTAAATGAAATTCTAATCAAATCAAAATAAATAAATAAAATATTAACATGATTATATTTATTTAAAGAACATATCATTTATCAAAAATTAAAATTTTAGAAATAATGAAAGATTTTTTAAATAAAAAATTAAGAAATTATAAAAAAATAACATAATAATTCCTAAATAATACTAAAATTTAAATATATTTATTCCTTATACATCACCACCTTCCTTTTCTTTCTCTCTCTTTCCCCCTTTCTTTCTGTTTGGAAATCGATAATCAGACAAATCGCAAATGAATAGAGAAAGAGAGAGAAAATAGACACGGAAATTTAATCTGATTCACCCAATTTAGGTTACGTTCAGCTTGTCTGTATTATATTCACCTCACCGTCACTCATTACGAGTCACTCGGTTTACAAGAAAAATATAAATATGATTAAAAAAACCTTAACAACAGCTACTTGTGGGCGCAAACCTAAATTATTTAGAAAATTATAATAAACCAGATACTCACAATATTATTTTGCCTCTACGGGTCTGAGGGCACTACCCCATTTTCCCATACCCCACCCGCTCATCTGAGAACAGGATCCCAATTATCTTTCTCGACCCCAACAACCAGAGCCGTCGCTTACGAGCCATACCCAACACTTTTTCTCCCCATTTATCAACGCCAGTCTCAAAAAGTTTATGGACCTAATTGTTCCCTATGGTGAGGATACGGGTGGCCTAGCTTTAGAATTTAGAGATTGCTTTCAGTTGGTTTCAATAAAGTGATATATTTTAAAGACAATATGTACATGCGACCAAATGCCATCGTTTTTATATAAGGATTTGAATATTTGGTTTGGGTTGCTTTCTATTAAAAAAACATTTATAGCAGCAAGCCTAAATTTTTTTTTTTAATTTTTTGCAAAATCCCAAATGAGACCAACTCTGACACGTTTGGTTGGTCTCAACAATTTGATTAATTTGATTGTCATTATACCAAACAATATTATTGGACCCTTATACGATTGAAGATTGCTGGTAATTAGGTGAAACAATGGAGAAAATCTATAGATATGAAGCTAACTTAGCTAAGGCCTAGGATCCGCTGAAGCCAAGTGTCACAGTTAGAGTCCACAAAATTGAGAATGGAATAGAAGGGTCACCGGAAATGTAATAACAAGTATGCAATCACTAACAAAGGCTTGTCCTGTACTCTAGCCACTTGAGAGAAATTTAAATTAAAAATAATTGGAAATTTAAAAAGTGAGTAATAATTCATAAATATACTATCTTAGAGTGTTTGATTGAGGTTTGGTGTTCTCCACTAAATTAAGCATGTTAATTAAGTTTTGTGCGAGCATGTAAAAAAGATTTATGCAAAACTGTTTGATATAAAAATTATTAATGTAGTATCACTTAATAATTAATTTTTTTTTGGTTTAATTGCCATTTTATACGGTATAAGAGCCTTTATGATCATGTGAAACTTTTGGATTGAATTTATGATTTACAAAAATATTTGATTTTGCATGTTTTGTTATATATGGATAAAACTTAACCCAATGATTAATATAGTATCATTTAATAATTAATTTTTTTGATTTAATTGCCATTTTATTTGGTATAAGAGCCTTTATGATCATGTGAAACTTTTGGATTGAATTTACGATTTACAAAAATATTTGATTTTGCATGTTTCGTTATATATGGATAAAACTTATGCTTTGATTCGTAACAAAATTATATTTCTTTTACGTTCATGATCGGTAACATAATTGTAATGTTGGAAAGAAATAAGATGACTAAATATCTATTTGTGTGGTGAGGCTACGAGAATCTTTTAGTATTTTAACTTAATTTTTCTGTGATATGATTCACTGCATAATACGTAAATTCAATAAATATTCGCATATAAATTTATAAATATATACGAAAATGAGAATGTCAAATCCATAATTGATGTCTCTTTGTCTTCTCTCGCTAATTTTGGTGAACCAAATTATAACCTGATGGTATACCGAACTCGTGAATATTGAATAAGATACTAATTGATTTCCATTCTTAGTTATTGAAATAGATAGCTTATGGCATGCCGAATATTATATGCACTATTAATTCAGGAAAGAAATGAAAATGATATTTTCCCAACACATAGTCATAATTAAAGAGGAAAACGTGTTAAGGCTGTTCTGTTGTGGAAGATAAAAGGTTAGGAGACTTTTATATAAGTGTAAAACTACAGCAGTGAATTTTATGCTGTATATATCTTAACTTAAAACTCTAAAATATTAAATTTATTAGTTATCATTTATATGATTATCAATTGATCAGTTGTGTACAATATAGGCTGACCAATGTGGATCGGGTCAAATTACATACACTTGAAGGATGAAGATTTTAGGTGGGGTGAACTCCTTTGTGGGTTAATGATCTCTGCTATGTGGTTAATTGAGGTTGAACTCCCTTAGCGCAATTGATCTGGCTGGAGGGGATACCTGCATATTGCAATGACACTCCGACGCTCAAGTCAATATCAATGCTAGGCTTATGTTATATTCTTATTGGAATTAGATTATCATACCTAGGTGTGTACCCCTTATTTATATAGCAAGTCTTATGCCGCCTTTGGTAGGCGGTATGCCTTATGATTGGCTGTTCCTGGGCTGTAGACCTATCTGTTTCAACTGGTGCCTTTCTGGCTATACCCCTATACGATGGGTTGCCTTCTTAAAGTGGTGTCAAGCTGGAGCTATATTTCGTGTATTGACTTATAGCGCGATGGATCTTAGTTTGTTATAGGATCATTCCTTAGTTCTTAAGTCATGATATAAGGCGGTTTAGGTGCGATGAGGCCATTGCGCCTTCGATTCTTTATGCGCGAAGTATACATGACGCATTTCATTAGGCCTGTATGATTTTGGGCTTATTCTGAGCTTTAATCCTTTGTGGGCCTATTGTAGTTTATCGAAATCATCACTTAAATAGGATTTGGTAGATATGCTAAAAATAAGATGCAACATAATATTCGTGTTCAATTTTATGTTTAGTATATTTGACAAACAGTTTAAAATTTCTCATATTATAAGAAATAAAATTATCTCCTACACACATATATTATATAGCACCGATATCGACACGGGACACGTGCCACGATACGACACGACACTCCGACACGTTAATTCTAAAAAATGATAGATTTCGATACGTTAGGACACGTTTTGATATTAAATAATATTTTTAATGTATGTAGTGTATATTATATTTAATATTCAATAATTTAACAAAAAAATAAATCTAAACTTATAATATTCATAAATTTTGCAAAGAAACATAAGATATCCCAAATATTTATATTAAACTCAATAAAATAGTAATCGTAATCTAACGAATCTAATAGTTGGAACTAAAAACTCAACGCAACGCAAACTTTGATTTTTATAATGCGTATTGGAGTGTCGGGGAGTGTCTACACACACACATCACGTTTTTGATGTGAAGCACATATATGTGAAGTCCATATGAGGTCATATGAGAGAAAAATAGAGAAAGAGAAAAACTAAATCTCACACCACACATATATAAAGGAGATAATTTTGTCTCTCACAATATAATAAACTTTAAATACTTTTTGAATTTACAAATTTGAATAAAATAGGACGTTAAGTTAAGAAATGCTTTTTAGTTATAATAAAAGAAGTAGAATAAGGAGAAAAGAATAGAATAGAAAGTTACATTTCATTCTATTTGTATGCTGAAGACTAATTTAGTTTATTTCTAACACCCGAGAGATATGCTCCAATAGTCCAATTAAAGAACTTGAAAAACAACCATAATAATGAATCTAATCTCATGTCTAAAACTTTTAAGTTTGTAATTTCATTCACTTTTCATTCATACCCAGTATGAAATTTCATTATTCACACTTGAGTTTTAAATAAAATATTTTTTAAGCAAACTTGATAGAATAAATTAAGTAGAATATAGAATATGGAATAACAATATCTTATTCTTTCAGAACATTTTGTTATTTTTAAAATGATATTCTTCCAATAAATATTCTCATAATTAATCATTCTTTGCAGTATACACTTTATTCCATAAACCTAATGATTCTTCAATTTTTTTTAAAGCAAAATATCAATGTTTGTTATGAATATATCTCACTATAAAGCTAGAAAAGATATTGTAATTTCCAAAAAAAGAAAAAAGGATATTGTAATTTTTGGTAAATCGCTGAGAAGATAAAACAAAAAAAAAATTGGTATAAAGATAAAACAAAATTAACAAAATAAAGCATATAAAAATACAAAAAACGAGCAACATAAATTTCTTTAATTTTTTACTATTTAAAAGTAACTGGACGTACAAAAAGCCAACATTCTCCCTTTGCTCAAGACTCTTGGACATTCTCCCTCGAGTCCCTACCATTTAACATTTTCTTATTATAAAATTTAATTTTCCATTTCTTATGTGTCTGGTTTCTTAGGATGAATAAAAAAAAAATTAGGCACGCACAAATGTGCATGCATTACATTTCTTTTTCTTCTATAAACAAATAAACAATAAATTGCGAGGGCGGTTGAGAAATAAGGAGATGAAAGATTGAAAAAAAAAATACTAAATAATGGAATGCAGGAAAAAATATATTTTTTAGCTACACACATAAATTAAAAAAATTAATATTTTGAATTGTGTATAAAATAACCTGTAATCTTAATTTAATTTAAATAAATATTCAAATGCGTGGCTATTTATTTTATTATGTGATAGCGTGAAAAAAAAATATAATACACACGTAAAAGAGAATACTCATATAGAATGAATCGGTAAAAGGTTCATTTTTTTAATTATGTAGATTTTTGTGTGTTTAATGTTAATTAAATGATAATTATATCTGAAACTAAAATAAAATGTGACTAAACGAAGGAATTCCTTCAATAATATAGATGAAATTAAATAGACAAGATAAATTTATAGCCGAACTACCGGTTATTATGTAATAATTTTCAGAATCTATGCATGAAATCTTTATACGATATGAAATGCATCAACTTGTATACCACTATACCTAATGGTATATTCAAGATCTTTTCTTAGTCATTTCACAAATTAATTGACATTATTCCCATTTTCATTGATGGAACTTGGCGCAAAACCACTTTTATATATATGCATATTGATATTAAAGTAATCCAGAACAGATGAACCTAATGGATATGAATAATTTGTTCTGTAGATACCATAAGATACGTCTTTATATATATATATATATATATATATATATATATATGTGTGTGGGGTTATCATCTATATTCTTGGTTATTATCTACCCATATTCGATTGTTCACATAATATTTTGGTGTATATTTGTTGTTTTTTTTTCTTTGTTATACTTTTTCTGTCTCTCCTCCTAATTTTTTGGAGTAGAGAATGCAAAAGGCCAATAAATATAAGATAATATATTGGTTATATAACAGGAAAATAAAAAGTTTTCCTACACACACAAGAATTGATGAGATGTCCATTAAAAACTTGTTTCTCTCACATTACAGTTGTTTCTCTCTCAAAAAAATTAAACCAATAATACATGTGTGCGGACAAATCATATTAGAGAGAGATTAGAGAGAATGAGATACAATATAAAATTGATATGACTTTTTTATTAATATATTTTAATTTTTTTTAAAATGATTTTTTTTTAAAAAATAATTTTTTTTAAATTTTTTTTAAAAAAAAAAATTATGAAAATGTCATTTGACCGTGTCGGACACGGTCAAATTCGTTACAAGACCGATATATTACCCATAAATATATATATCAAAATACGTCGTTTCATATCAAATGACGTGAAATTGTGTCTTTTTTATTTTTGGTAGGAAAATTGTGTCTTTTAATACATGAGAAAAGTGTTTGTCATTTTAAATGATACAATTTTTTGTCATTTTAAATAAAAGGTTAACTATATGCCGTTTTAAAGGATAAAAATTATGTCCTTTTAATTTTTAACACTGTCTTACCTGAAAAATATAATTATAATATAAAAATTGCCTTTTTTTTCTCTATGTCAGCTAAAATGACTGATGACGTAGAAAAAAAGTAACTTTTCATATTATAGTTGTCTTATCGGTACTGGTAAGACATAGTGTTAAACACTAAGTGCCTATTTTGACTAGGGGTGTAAATGGGCTGAGCTAGACTGAGCTTTGGCCTTCCTGGCCCAAGCCTACGTAAAAAAAATTCAGCATATCTGGCCTACTGGCCTATTAAAGGCTTTATTCGTAAGTCAAGCCCGGCCTATTTTAAAAAATAAGAAAGTTTGACATGGTCTATAGGGCCTTGTAGGCCTCCCACTGTAGATATTAAGTAAAGAAAATAATTGTATAGAGCAAAGAAAGTTCCATTCATACATGCACTAGTACTTCTCATAAGAAAAAAATGACAAACAAGAAAAAGTCAACATAATACCCCAAACGAAGCCGAGAGTGAAAAGCAGCGGTGCACATAAAAATTAGGGTTGGTATTGGTACTTTGCCACATAAAATAAATATTATTATTTTATTTTAATAAATTAAATAGGCCAGTCTACAAGGCTTTAGGCTAGACTTGACAAAATTGGCCTATGGCCTATTTGTTAAAGAGGCTTTTCTATAAGCCTAAGGCTGCTCTACATTCTCTAAAAGGCTGGGTTAGGTCAGGCTCGATGTAGGCCGGCCTGTAGGTTAGGCTGGGCCAGCCTGGTCCATTTACACCTCTAGTTTTGACCCTTTATTTTTTAAGCTAGAAGCTACTTATAAGCATAAGCTAGGCCAACCAGGTTTTGAGAAAAACTCTTATAATGAGAAACTCTTTTTTTTATAATGAAGAAAAAAGTTAAAAGCTTCTAGGAGGAGCTTTTTTTTAAGCTCTTATTTACTTTTCTTGAATTGTGTGCTTTTTTTTAAATAAAGAATTATAAAGATATAGAGAGATAGTTTTGTTGAAATATGTGCTTTTAAGCTAATATTTTTATGTAATTATCAAACAATTTTTAGCATTTTATTAAACTCTTTTTGTTAGCTTTAACTTATAAGTAGCTTCTAATTTAGAAAAAAAAGACTCAAACAAGCTTTAGAAGGACACAAGTTTGTATCTTTTAAAAGCAGAAACCTTTTTTTCCCTTAAATGAAACACTATTATGTTTTGGTAGTTTTTAACTTTCTCTCTCGTCTTCTATCTTTCTCTTTACTCCACAATATTCTAACTTTCTCCTTGCTCCACAATATTCTAATTTTCTCTTTACTCCACAAAAATAGGAGGAGCAAAAATATAAAAAGTTATTAAATATGCGTCAAAATACAATAATTTCATTTAAAATGACACAAAATATTCTTTAAAATGAAAAATATTTTTCCCATATTATATTATGAAACTATATTATTATATAAGGAGTAAGTTATATTTATAAATTTTAAATAATATTATCTATGGAGAGTAATTCATGCTCAAATAATACGTGGCATGTAAGAATTGGTAAACAAATATAAACTTCATCACTGTATAATGTAATATGTGTGTGTTGAGAAGGTGGGAGTTAGAAGGAGAGTGAGATATTTCTTTCCGAGCCAGCTTGTCATAAACTGGCAAAATATATGACTAGTACTACTCTGTCTCTCCTAATCATGTCTTTTGAAATGCAAACATTTACCAAAACCTTTCCTGCATTTTTCTCCAACTTTCACCCAAACCATATAGAGACACACATTTCCAACACTTCTCTCTCTTTCTCCCTTCACTTTCAGTACTTTGATTAACTATTATACATTTCATTTGCAGCAAAAATCCCCCTCCTTCTAAATACCCTTTAAAATCTTATTTGTTTTATTGTTGGCTTTTCTGGGCTTCTCTTCATTCCTTTTCCTTAACCCCACTTTTTTCTCCTTTCATTTTTAACACTAGTTTTCCTTTTTGTGCCAAAGTTTGCTCTTTTTGCAATGACTAACAACGTTTCTTTTGTCCCCTTTTGAGTTTTTATTCTCATTGTCATCTATTTACCTTCCATTCAAGGCTTTGTTAATGTGTTTGGATTTTCCCCCTCAATCTTTCTGTCTCCTTATATTGTGAAAGTTCCTATTTTTTCTGCTTATTCATCCCATCCTTTGTCATTTTGATCATTCAGTTATGCAGACTCCAACTGGGTTTTGAAGCTTGGTCTATTCCTTGTAACTTCCAAAGTTTGTTATATTTTATTAGGCTAGATGAAGTGAAGCTGTTGCTGTTGGGGTTCTATTTAAGGGGTTTTTTTTATCTTATAAAATACAATGATGTCTAGTTGCTTGCTCATTTTACCATAGAAGTGTAGTTATTGTTCTTAATTCCTCTATTGCTCATAGAACTTGCATTGATAACAGCCAAGATTAGTTGATTAAGTACAGTACTTTTCTGGTACTATGTACTGTTGTTGAAGCATCAGAGAAATTTTAAATCCTGCTAAAGTTTTGTTATTTGGCCATAACTCCTTGTTGAGAAATTATGGAAGAGACATTTGTTCCATTTCGTGGAATTAAAAATGATCTTAAACGGAGATTAGTATGTTACAAGCAAGATTGGATTGGTGGTCTCACCGCAGGCTTCAGGTACATCTTTCCCACTCACTTATTTTATTAGAATTGGGGTAGTGAACTTTGATGCCATGATATATACTTTAATGAAGATAGAAATCTTTTCTTTTTATTCAGTTGGTAATCCTTTAAGATTAGCAGTTACTACACTTTTGGCTGTGTTAATTTCATACATTTTCTTTCGATTGGAAAGTTAACTTGGTACTTAAAACTGCTGTTTCTTAGGATCTTAGCCCCTACAACATATATATTTTTTGCATCAGCAATTCCAGTTATTTCATTTGGAGAACAATTGGAAAGAGATACAGGTACTTTACTTCTTGTTACTCGTATCCCGTAAGTTTTTTTGGTTTTATCCTTGAATGGAGTGTTGTTTATGATTAGATAAATGCAGACATAGTGATTTAGTGCACCTCAAATTTGATGTATTGTGTTCCAACAATTTCCAGATGGAGTACTCACTGCAGTGCAAACATTAGCATCTACTGCATTGTGTGGAATTATACACTCTATTATAGGAGGCCAACCTTTGTTGATTCTTGGAGTAGCAGAACCAACTGTCATAATGTATACATTCATGTTCAACTTTGCGAAAAATAGACCAGATTTGGGTTCGAAGCTCTTTCTAGCGTGGACCGGATGGTATATACATGTAGTCATTTATGTTCTTGGCTTTAATTTTTATGGCAAGTTATTGTCTTTAAAAAGTAACTTATTTGCGTCGTGAATTTATTGCATGGGCAGGGTGTGCATGTGGACTGCCCTCTTGTTGTTCCTACTTGCTATCTTAGGAGCTTGCTCCATCATCAACAGGTTCACTCGCCTAGCAGGGGAACTATTCGGCCTTCTTATTGCGATGCTCTTCATGCAAGAGGCTATTAAAGTAAGAGGCATCTTTCTGTTCTATCTGACAGTAATATTGACTCGATGAGTTTTTTTAGTACAAATGATTATGTGGTTGTAGCATGAAGTAATGAAAAATTAAGATGATTTATGATATAATATTGGATGGCAATTAATTCAACTGATAAAGATGCTTTCTAATTGGGTTTAACAGGGACTCATTAATGAGTTTCATATACCTGAGAGGGCAAACCTAACATCAACTGAGTTTCAATCTTCATGGAGATTTGGAAATGGCATGTTTGCTTTGATTCTGTCCTTTGGCCTTCTGCTAACAGCATTGAGAAGCCGAAAAGCAAGGTCTTGGCGATATGGATCAGGTATGACTTGTGAAATTTTAGAGAGGTTTCAAATCACATGTACATTTGCATCATCAACATGACAACAAGTAAGAAAGCATAAAATTTTCTTTTCCTTATAGTCAATTGGCTGATTGTTGACAAAAGTTGCACAAATACTAAGTTCCTCCATTATGATTGATAAATATCAAGATACAAGAGGAATTGATAGTAATCCTTGTTGTGTTAAACTACACAACATTGTATACCAGAAGCCACACACAATGTAAGCTAATTAGTAATAACTTACATGGCTCCAACTATGGTCTTTACAGCGATGTGCTTGAAGTCATGGATTTGATTTGATCCCTGCTCATCAAGAGGAACTTCGGAGCCGGAACATGGAAAGTGCTCCCCCTCATCATCCCCTTTTGCTTCCTCCTTTCTCAGGTCTGTGTAAGGCCTCCTTTGTGACAAAAATACTTTAAAATAACAGAAAAGCTGGCCTTAGAAGAGAACAGCTGCAGTAGGATCAATGTTGTTGTGGGGTCATGGATTTCAGCTAGGAAAGTGTTGCTTTTGATGTTACTAACTGGACTTAGTGATCTGTAAATTGAACACTGCCTGAAGAACATTCCAAAAAATTTCTTTAAAGCTTTAGAACTTTGAAAGATACAAACTTCTGCCTAGATGAAATTTTTGTTGCAACTCTTAAAATTGATTTTGTAAGATGACTTCTCTTTGATCCATGAAGAAAGGCTTAAACCCATCATATGTCAGCTTTATGAATTTCTATAGACCCACCAAAATTACATTGGATTTGGAAGTGAGGTTCTCTTTGATCCATGAAAATCTGATCAACATGGACTAAGGATTTGCTTTTTACTTCAAAATAACTGAAAATATATCCTTTCAACTCATCTTTTGACCAAGTCCTTTCATTATATTTTTGGGTAGTTCTTAGATTTATTTTTCCCTTATCACAGGATGTTTACGGGGCTTCATAGCAGATTATGGTGTCCCATTGATGGTTCTATTATGGACTGCTGCTTCATATATACCAGCTGGAAGTATTCCAAAAGGAATCCCTAGGCGCCTCTTCAGTCCAAATCCATGGTCCCCTGGTGCATTTGAAAACTGGACTGTCATAAAGGCATGGCTAGTTAATAAGTCCAAATTATTTTATTGTTATGATATATGATGATTAAAATTCTCTTTCATTTTTATATTCTCTGTACTTTCATGGAAATTTCTCATGAAATATATTCACAAACACTGACAGGACATGCTGAATGTGCCAGTTCTCTATATTATTGGAGCATTTATTCCAGCGACAATGATTGCTGTGCTTTATTATTTTGACCATAGTGTGGCATCTCAGCTTGCTCAGCAGAAAGAGTTCAATTTAAGAAAACCACCTTCTTTCCATTATGATTTACTTCTTTTGGGATTCATGGTACGCGATCCTCCCTTGCTGTATTCGATCGCTTGCTTTATGTGAAATTCGTTTGTCTCTTTGCCTTTTGCCTAATGCTCTTTGTTTTTCATTTGCAATTTGAGATGGAGTGTGGTTTCCTGATCTGTCCAATGTGATATTAGTTTTGACATATTTGATGTGTTGAATGTATGACAGGTTATATTATGTGGTCTAATTGGAATTCCCCCATCAAATGGTGTCATTCCACAATCTCCAATGCATACCAAAAGTTTAGCTACACTGAAGCATCAGGTAGATATAGTAATTACAAATGCAGGTTTCCTGTTTTCTTGTTTTATAGAGCTTTAATGTGGTAAATGTTGCCAATACCCTAGAAAGTGGAAACAGAATACATACTAATTACATGTGCAATGTAATATCATCCTTATATTTGGGTGATTTGCAGTTACTTAGAAACCGGCTGGTTGCAACCGCTCGAAGTTGTATGAGAAAGCAAGAAAGCTTGGGTCAAGTATATGGAAGCATGCAAGATGCTTACTGGCAGATGCAAACCCCTCTAACTCACCAGGAACCTTCTTCTCGGGTATGTGGGATTGTGGTTTTTTTTATCACTCTCATTTCTTCTCCCTTTCACCTATATGACGCGACTACTCTTCAATACTGGACAAATTTAAGTTGATAAAAATTTTCTGGCATATAATTCCTAAGTTATGCTTTGTGTTTTGGAAGTGCCCTATTGTAGGAGTGATGCAATAGAATCTTTCATCATGTCATGTTTTAATGTTTTAACAAACTGAACTTTATTCTGATAGTCTCTTGTCCATACAGGAAGTAGCATATACCATATTATCATCCTACCTTGACAAAACTTGTTTTGACAGGGATTAAAAGAAATGAAAGAGTCAACTATTCAATTGGCATCAAGCATGGGAAATATAAATGCTCCAGTTGATGAGTCAATATTTGATGTTGAGAAGGAAATTGATGACTTATTGCCTGTTGAGGTTAAAGAACAAAGAGTGAGCAACTTGCTGCAATCTTTAATGGTAGGAGGATGTGTAGCAGCAATGCCTTTCCTGAAAATGATTCCAACTTCTGTACTCTGGGGCTATTTTGCTTTCATGGCCATTGAAAACTTACCTGGCAACCAGTTCTGGGAACGGATTTTGTTAACTATTACTGCTCCAAGCAGAAGATACAAGTATTGTCTTAACTCTTAACATCATTTCCTGTCTGTTTATGTTTTCTCTTCTCCAGAAAATTTAATGAGTTGCATTTACTAACTTGCTGCTGCTTTTTTCTTTAATGGTGTTTTAAAATAAATATAAAGAGTTCTGGAGGAGTGCCATGCAACTTATGTGGAAACTGTACCTTTCAAGACAATTGCAGCGTTTACACTCTTCCAAACTGCTTACTTGCTTGTTTGTTTTGGTATTACTTGGGTTCCATTAGCTGGGGTTCTATTCCCATTGATGATCATGCTTCTGGTTCCTGTAAGACAATACATTCTGCCCAAGTTTTTCAAAGGGGCACACCTTCAAGATTTAGATGCTGCAGAATATGAAGAAGTACCAGCTTTACCATTGGACCTAGCTACTGTAAGTCTTCCATACCAGAACAAAGTTCAAACCTTTTTATTTATAGCTACATGCTAAGGGGCTTTCTCTCTTGGCAGAAAGAAATGGATGACTGTTGTTGAGATATATAAAACCATTGATGTAGCCTCACCTAACAGCTTAAGTTTTTGGGTTGAATTGGTTCTTTACATGGTAACAGAGCCTCGGTGTATCGGGTTCGATCCTCTCCTCCCCCACTTTCCTTCTAGTGGAATTTCTTTCTTCGCACATGTAGGTGAGCCTGTGCATTGTCCACCCTTCAAGCCAAGTGGGCTCTCGTTTGAGGGGGCGTGTTGAAATTTATAAAACCATTAATGTAGTCTCACCCAACAGCTTAAGCTTTTGGGTTGAATTGGTTCTTTACAAATGCATGCAAACTATTTATGCCTCTTTGTCATGGAATTGCATGAACATAAATGACACCGATATCAGTAGTTGCACTAAGTTCGTTAATGATTTAGATTTCTTAAGAACATGCTAATTGTACAAAGCTTTTTTTTTTTTTTTTTTTTTTATTGCTATTGGCATAACTACTTTGAGGTTGATGCACAACTTAGGTTTCTGTCTTCCATGCTTGCTGTGTTAATGCAGGAAAGGGACTTGAGCAGTACAACTTCCTTTGCAGATGATGGAGAGATTCTTGATGGAATAATAACTAGAAGCCGGGGTGAGTTTAGACGTGTTTGCAGTCCAAAGGTGATGATGAGCTCTGCTACTACCCCATCCAAAGAGTTCACAAGTCTTCCATCAAGTCATCAAATTTAAGGAAAGATGGTTGAACACTGATATATAATTTTTGATTGGTTTCTGTGCCTATATAATACAAGGATTGCCAGCAAAGGTAGCAGCATGCCCCTCACTGATTTTAACATCTGATTCTTGACAAAGGAAATTGCTAAAATATAAATTTAGTGCAATGAATAATTAGTAACAAGAGTTATCTCGCCTTTTTATTTTTTCGAACAACTATGTTGTAAGAATGGTTAACGTCTATGATTTGTTAGTAAATGCAACTGTGGAGCCCTGGTTAACGCCTATGCCAAGTATGCTGAGCCTCTTTTTTTTTTTAATCTTGGTTTGTTTTGATGTTAAAGGATTTCCCCAAATTACATTTTAGTCATAAAGAAAAGGTAATCCACTGTATTTTACAAATTGAATACTCTTCAGACGAATGTAAAATTCAAACAAATATGTGACAAAACTTTCTACGCCGGTGAGAAAACCAACAAATATAATTTTTATTACCAACCTCCAAAACAATCCTACTAACAGAAGCCCAAAAGTAATTATCCTCTGGAACATAATAATGCCACAGTATGTTAGAGATTGCAAAATATCAACAGTTAGTTACAAGCTAATTGCAGTAAAGTATCATAATTAGTTAAAACAGTTGGTTAGAGAGGTTGGAACTTGGAAGGATAGGAATTTAGCTTAAATAAGGGGAAAGGTGGAAAGGAGAGTGGTTAGCATTGAAAAAACAGAGCCTTGGAAGAAAAAGTTGAAGGACATTTCCCCCCTTTTTTATCTGTAAAGATTCAGCTATTAAAACAGTTTCTATTAATTCCTTCTCTTTTTCCATACTATCTCTGGGCTTTCTCATTCATGCGGTTTTAACACAATCTCTTGGTTTTGACTTCGACTTTGGCATCTTTATCATGTATCATACACAATGCTTATCCATGTAAACAAGAAATATATATATATATATATATATAGAGAGAGAGAGAGAGAGAGAGAGAGGGGGGAGGATCCTTTGACACCGGTGTCAAATTTGAAATTTAACACCTCATCTGAGAGTCGTTAGATCAAAAAAGATCAATGGTGTCACATGCTTACAAATCAAAGTCGTTGATCTTTTTTGATCTAACGGCTCTCAGATAATATATATATATATATATATATATGGGTAAGGATATTCTTACACCGGTGTAAGAGTTAGAAGTCTTACACTCAATCTTGACCATTGATCCACTTGTATCCAATGGCTCACATTACAAAAAAATTTGAGCCCTTAGATATAAGTGGGATCAACGGACAAGATTGAGAGTGTAACTTACACTGGTGTAAAATGATCCTGACTCTATATATATATATATATATATATATATATATATATATATATATATATATATATATATTTGATACCGGTGTCAAACTTTGAAATTTGACATCAAATTCTACCCGTTGATTTCTACCTACCAACGATTATCATTTATTGTGAATTAATGATTAATAAATTTGATTCCCAATAAATGATAACCATTGATTGACGGAAATCAACGGTTAGGATTTAATGTCAAATTTCAAAGTTTGACACCAGTGTCACATGATCCTGCCCCTATATAAGGTAGATCCTTTGACACCAATGTCAAATTTGAAATTTGACATCTCATCTGAGAGCCATTAGATCAAAAAATATCAACGACTCTGATTTCTAAACATGTGATACCATTGATCTTTTTTGATCTAATGGCCCTTAGATGAGGTGTCAAATTTTAAATTTGCCACTAATATCAAAGGATCCTATCTATATATATAACGATCACTGCTATTTCCTCCACAGACAGGTTTAGTTATTAGTTCTGCACTGATACAAAAGTCAAAAGAATCACCCACAAGAAGGCAGGGTGTTCTGGAATCATTATTTGCCAAACCTTGAGTTGATAGAGATATTGAATCATTTGGTAGAAACTAGAAAGCAGTCATACGAAATTTAAGGACTCTTGATATGAAAAATAGTAACAGAAAAAAAGCCATCCCGCTATTTTCCACAATTTTTTTATTTCAACAGTTTAACATGTTACATCATAAACACCTTGGAAGGTTTTCTTCTACATGTTTGATCCGCAAAACCTTGTACTGATGGACAAACTGAAACATTAGGAATAAACAAACTAAGCAGCTTTAGGAGGACTCTTGCTAAATTTACGACCAGACATTTGCTCTGACTCGTACAGTATGTGATTGATAAGTCCCCTTGCAGCACTACAAAACCAGAAAAAAAAGAAAAAAAAATCGTTTTGTCCTCAGAAATACCAATCTATGTATAAATAATTAAATATAAATTTCCCACACAAATGCGCATGTTTTTGTGCATGGAGACATCATAAAGGTATTGCATCTATTAAGGGGAAAAGGAACAAAAGAAAAAACAGGAACAGAATAGACTAGGAATCTAGAAAACATGCAAAAATATAAATGAAATATACTACATCACAAGCTTACTCATCCTTCATCTTTTGAATCTTCTCGGGATCTGTCTCATGCATGTGTTTCTTAAACTGTTGTCTCACCATATCAACAAGAAGCTCCGTGTTATGTTGCTGCAACAGCAAGCAGGCATAGAGCGTAATCAGTTTCACGCATCTTGGTTTTATAACACAAGCAGTTTATATATTTAGTATAACAAGTACAGTGCTTCAGCAGAAGGAGTGAATTACTAGCTGTATAAAGACAGTAACCCCAATGAAGAGGCATACCATGATCATACATGAAGAGTGTAACAAGCATACAAAAGGACATTTTAATTCGAATCCTGATAAACACACTTTGTGGGTAGCGGAGAAACCCTGATAAACACTTTGTGTGTAGCGGAGAAACCCCTACCCTCTCAATCCGCGAAAGGGATTAGTCCCATCCTATGTGGGGTGGGGAAACCCTTGGGTATATCAAAAAAAAAAAAGGACAGTTGAATCAAGTAAATGATGCTGTGTGCTCAAAGGATCTGAGTATGTCCAACATGTTAAACCTCAACTTCTAAATGTGATAATTTGGACATCAATTACATGTCTTCACAAAACACACATCACAAAATTGACACATACCCGATTGGTAAAACTTTTTTAGCAAAAAACTCATAATTGAAAACAAGAAACCCATCATTACAAATGGGGAATTTTTCACATATATTCTATTCAAATGATGCTGGCAGCAACGGCCCCCACTGAAGCTGATTGAGATAGATATAGAGAGAATCACGTACCCGATGACCAATATATTTAGCTCTTCGCAGGCATTCACGATAAAGCTAAAACAAAATCCATAGAAAAGCCAAAAAGAGATATTTTTATTAGGCACAAAATTTCAAAATCTCGAACACAAACACAGGGCTTTCATTGAATTGAATGGAAGAAAAAGGAGGTTTCGTATCAGACCCTAATGGCATTGTTGGCGAGCTCAGGAGGTAGTGCAGTTTGAAGGGACGGCATTTTCAAAACTACAGATCCTGCTAAACAAAATCACCCACAACTTAAATTCTAGAACCTCGCAGAGACAATTCATCAAACAGTTTCGAGGCAGAAAAGCAATTTTAGTCTAACGAAAGAATTGCATGAAACCCACGACACGAATAACGGTTTGGGATCATGGGCACTTGCCTGTTACTGATTATGCGAAAAATCAAAATCAACTTCTGAATCCGCTGCGATGAGGGAGAGTGTCCACGAGCAAAGCAAAGAAGAGAAAAGGAGAGACTGCGTTTTGTCTGGCCCAATTAAACGACTCGGCGTTTTTATGGTACTAGAAGCAGGGAAAGAGTGCACTCCAAATTTATCTTATTTTTTCCTTCATAGAACTTTAAAAAAAATTAGCCTAATTTATATGAAAAATGTTATACTTATTACCGGTTTAGCTTTATTACTTTTACTATCCCTTTGATTACTGTTGGATTAATTTGTAATCAATAATAATAATTTTTTTTCTCTTTTTCAGATTTTAAATTGATTCAATGTTAATCAATGATATTTTAAGTACCAAAATTTTCTACTACTAATTTACTACCTATCTAATCACCATTGAATAAAAGAGAGAATGCTAAAAAAAAATTGAAAAAAGAGAAAAGGTTGATCCAATGGTGATTAGATTGGTAGTGAGTTGGTAGTAGAAGATTTTGGTAATAAGAATATCCTATCCCGTAGATATAACTCTTTTTAATTTATATTTTGTTTTTTTGGCGGTATCCTTACTAAATATTTTTTAGTAAATTACTTTGACGTTCTATTTACTTACCTGATTTTTAAAATCTACCCATAAACTAAATTGTTTTATTCTGTTAAGAAATATTTTGTTAAAAGTCTGTTTTATTTGTTAAAAAATAATTGCTCCTATTGAGTTACTCCTTATATGCAGGAGCGTGTTTCTGTGTGACAATATGAACATCATTACTTAATTTCAAACTCGTTTGAAGTGAAACCTGAGCAGGTATTTGAAAAATTATATAATATATAAATGGCCAATCAAACTATTACAATATTAAGTCTAAAAAAATAGACAAAATTCTATATCTCATAACTCATCACACACTACGGGTATACCCCAAATAGGGATGAATCCTAAGTACCAAACATAAGACCACAATCATATAACCCATAGTAATTAGGCTCTATACAAGTACTATATAATATACCTTCCATATAACAATATAAGCAACCACAATTTAAAAGTAATATGTTAACTGCATTCATAAGCAGAGAGGTCTACCACAGTGTCAGGCACACCTTCTCTCAAGCAATCAATTGGAGGTATAGTCATGGTCTCTTGAGTTCCATAAGCATTCCAGCAAAAAGGGTTATCAAGTAATTCACCTTCATGTGGAAAAAGTTCAACCTCAGAGAGTGTTATGTTTGTGCAGGCAACAGTGTCACTGCAAGCAAAGTGTATAGGAGGGGTTCTCACATCATAAGTACCCTTTATGTTATTGTATAACACATCGTTTACATGTACTGCTGAAGTTTGATTCAGACACTCCTTGGACAAACAGTAGTACTGGTCTATAATGATGCAGTTCCTCACATTCTCCATTTGGATGTTCTCAAATTTCAAGCCTGTCACTGAGCCTGTACCACCTTGCCATGTCTTAATCCTGATTCCATTGTCTGATTCCCTTATGTTAGTGTTACGAACAGTTAAGTTTGAGACACATGCCTGGGAATTGTGTACTCCAAGGCTTCCAATGCTGTACAAAATGACCATAGTAAGTAAAGCTTTTAGTGAAATATGCTGAAATTAGCTTCATAGAAACTTGGCACTTTAAAAGGTTCCAAAATAGCTTTGAGAAAAAAAGTGAAGAATAAAGATTGATGTCATATTAATGATTGGTAGTTTGAACCGTTCCAACTGTTAAAAGTAATATAGTTATATAGATCACAAAAAAGAAGAAAATAACACGTGTGACCTGCCTTTCTTCCAGGAGAATTGGTGAAAAGATCAATTGAAGGTTGAATTGAAACATTTAAATTCCAAACCGTTCTCCATTATTTTTTTAGATGAAGATGAATTATAATGGTTAAAGTCACTTTTTACTCTCTTTTTTTGGTCTAAAAAAGTTTAGGTGGGATTAGATACTGATATCGTACTTAGAGCCGGCAAAACGGGTTTGGCTCGGCGGGTCAATCCACCAAACGGGGCGGGGCTGACTGAGTTTTTCGATCCATCTCAAAAGCGGGGCGGAAATGACTCATTTTTTGGTGGGTTAATGGCGGGCAGAGGTGGATCAGTGTAAAATAGACTCGGGCTGACGGGCCAAGCCGCCCAACGGGGCGGGGCGGGCTGACTCATTTTTTGGTGGGTTGATGGCGAGGTGGAACAGGATGGGCCGCCCACTTTGCCACCTCTAATTGTACTAGGGCTAAAGCAAACCGACCCCCAAACCTATTTGAGAATATCCGGGAGGAATTATACTAACAAGGCCTTCAGATCAAGTCATCAACCAATGGAATTCGAATTCAGACCCTTATAGAATACAAGCCTGATCCTTAACCAATTGTACCCACCCTCGTCCGCTAAAGTCTATTTTAATTTGTTTTGCCTTTAGAAATTGTTCTATAATCACTGTAGGGATGAATATCATAAGCATCAATTGGGTTTATTTTAATTGATTTGTACACTAATCAACATTAATTGGTAGTTAACAACCCAAGTTAACTTTAAAATGTTTTAAGAAAGAAATTATGTAACATTACCTAATCCCGTGGGAAGGAGCACAAGTTACACCTTGTATGTCCACATCTGAACACCCGGGTCCAATGGAAATGCAATCATCACCTGTTCAGGAATCATGTTCTTCTATAACTAATCATGTGACATATATAAGAAACTTATAACCAAACTGCCATATTGAGCAAGTAAGACATTGATCTTTAGTCTTTACCATTGCTTATCATAGTGTTATATATCCCAACACCCCTCGTGTCTCCTAAGTGGATTCCATCAGTGTTGGGACTGAGTTTAGGCGAATAAATGGACAACTTATCGATCATTACACCTTGGCAACCATCGAATTTCACGTGGAACTGAGGACTGTTTTGAATTTTTACCCCACTCAGCACCAAATTGGAACTCATGAAGAACCGTATCATCTACCAAAAAAAAAAACAAGTGGAAAAAAAAGGGTTCAGTAGATGTCTTTTAAAAGAACACGAACACAAGCTTGTGTCTTCTAGTGACTTACACAAAGTCTGACTAAGATTTTGTGTAAATTTAAATTATTTTTTTTCACTTTACATGTCAGTGATGTGAATTGAGAGAGAAAAAAAAAATAACTTTTTAGATTTACACAAAGTCTTACCGATAGACTTTATGTCGATCACCTAAAAGGACAGAAGCTTCTATCCTTTAAAAGGATATTTCTTCTTCCCAAAAAAAAAAAGTATAAAATGTTTTCTAATACTTGAGCTGAATTCTGAATAGTTTACTCACTGCTGGGCTTTCACATGATCCTGATACAGTTTTTCCATTGGGACCCTGAAAAGCCATTTTTTATTAGCAGTTATTTTGATTTCATTCAACATTAAATAAATACAACAATAATGGGGGGAAAGTTAATAATGGTTTCAATGATATAATTACCCTGTGAGGTTTGCAAGGCATATCCCACCACTGTTCCCCATTGCCTTCTATGATTCCTGTGCCATTAAGGGTCATTTGATTAAGTCTATAAAACACTAGCCATTGATTTCTGCTATCTGTCTCAGGCCAAGAATCTGGTCCATCTGGTGGCATGAGAGTACCATCCACCTATATACATTTTTGAACCTTGTTAATTAGCTAGCTATATATAGGAACATAGGAAAGAAAATTCTACATGTTTATTTAAAAAAATCACTCCCCGTTAGACCCGACTAGCGAGTATGGGGTGGAGGATATCCTCGTACGCAGCCTTACCCTTGCATAATTGCAAAGAGGTTATTTTTTGAATTCGAACCCATGACCTTTCAGTCATGAAGAAACAGTTTTACCACTGCTTCGGTTCGTCCTCTTTATAAAAAAGAAAGAAAGAAAGTGATAAACTAGGAAATTTAACAAGCATTCTCACTTGAAATACTAGTCCTGGCTTGCATGGACCTGAAAAAATAGTTGAAGTGATCATAAAACAGTAATTTTCTGGAGCTAGAACAACCCCAGATTCTACTTCACAAGCTGCTTTCCATGCTGCCCTGAATGCAGCTGTGTCATCAGCTGAACCATCACCAATTGCTCCAAAGGATCTTACATCAAAAATGCAGTTTGAAGGTGAGTCCCCAGGATCATTTGGATATGGATCAGAGGGGACACTAGGAGAATTTGATGGGGGTGAAGGGGAATTAGAAGGAGGCTCAGTAGGAGGTGAAGTTTTATTCTGCTTCTTGTGATGGTGGTATCTTCCTTCCACATTACACAAATTATGTATAACAAAAACCATGGTAATCCATAGGATAAAAGACCCACGAATGAGACTCATGATGAGTTTATGAATATTGACACTGAAATAACAATGTTTGTAACCAATTATGTGAAGCCACAAATTTCTCCCAGTATGATAATCTGCAGATAGAAAATGCAAAACTCCAGCTTCAGAAATCTTATTGACTAAGATAAAATGGAGGAGATTGAAGTAAGAGAACCTCAAGAGGATTCGAAGCAAATTGGCCTAGTAAGGACCATCCTAAAGCAAAGGTTCTTATTTATACTCAAAATTAATATAGCTCATGAATAAATTTTCAAGCATAAGGGGGACACGTGTTGGTTCATGGTTGATTAAAAGTCTCAAGTGTCTCAAGGAAAGTAGTTGGAAGTTTTTAGAGGCCCTTTTGGAGATCAGTGTTCTGTAGTAATCCTTGCACGGTTTCAACCCCATTTTTCTTATCAGCTTCTTTTTTTTATTATTGTAACCTTTTCAATGTTTTGTGGTCCATGATGTGATACCTTCGTTCTCTTCTTACTTCTTCGTTTCTGTTCTCTATTCTGTATATTTGTTTTTTAAAAGCTGCACTCTGAACAATTTTCAAGTGTGTTCAGCTCCTTTGAGGTTTGAATTTTCTACAAAATTGTGCCAACACTAACCATAGTTCTATTTCTTTTTCTTCTTCTTTTTTTATTCCAATTCTGTTGATACATATTTTTCTCTAATTAAGATCTCAAGAAGAGAAATGCGTTGCTTGCAATACATAGAATAAAACTCTTTAACACTAAGGTGGCATCTTGAGTTTCAAGTGATTGAATTGCGGCAATTGATTACTTCCACAAACTCAGCATATTTGTCTAAAGTGTCTTTTATGAATGTTTACATATGATTGTATAAGCCTATAACTGATAGCTTAGGTAAAAAAATAAGAATAATAAGTTCTTTTGTGGTAATTAACTAGACAAAATATATTTGATCCTTTTAAGAAAAAGTGAGTATTTTAAGTCGAAGCTAGACACATATTAAATTAGAATAAAGAAGAGTAGAAGCCACGTGTATATACTGTCCAAGAAAATGATCAAAATAATTCTAAAAAAAAAAATGAAATTTGGGTTTTTAGCATATTTTGTCCGGTTATATGACATCTTTCTCTGTGGGTTTTAACTTAAATGATGATGCAGCTATTGAAAAATCAAAAGTATATAAGATATTGCATGTGAATTATGGCTATATGTTAGAACCAGATCTGTAAATAACAAAGTAGCAGATATTAAAAAAGAAGAAAGCTAAGCGTCATGGGAATCGTGAACATAAGAAACCTAAGCTATAGGAAGACAAAAAATAATTGAACTTATTACATAATGAATCACAACCACCTCTCTAGTTATAGTTAAACAAAATTTACCTTTCCATTTTGTATACGAATAAGAAACTTTCTCTTGGTTGCTACATTAGGTAACTAACTTTCTGATTAAATGTTTTATTTCCTCATCCTCGTGCATTCATATCTCCCTAACACAACTCTTCGCTCAAGAATCTTTTGGTCTTAAAGCGTGAATATTGCATATACCTATTTATTTTTGTTTTACTTAATTTCACTAGAAATGGGGCATAGTTAGGGAACTTCATGATAAACAATCATTCTACTTAAAAGCTTAAATTGTTAAAGTAAAAATTTATCAATAATTTTATATCATATCTTTCTAACAAATAGTTGTGGAAAAAAAATTAGAGAGAGAAAAAAAAAACACTGTGCTATGGGGATGAGAGGAATATAAAAAGGGAAATATGAGAATCATGGCGTATGGAAGAAAATCTGGTCATGTTATAAATTACAACTATATAAATTATAACTATATACTATAAATAGTACAAAGTTATAATATATTAAAATTATTTTGGTAAACCAAAAAAAAAAAAATTATTTTTTCTCTTTTCACCACGTCACGCAATAAATTTATGGAGAGGAGAAAAAAAGAAACTTTAAATATTATAATTATATTTAGGGTTTAATGTTTCTAGAATGAATGTAGATAAGTTATCTACATTCATTCCCAAAATGACATCATTTTGGGTTAAAAAATTATAATGAGAAAGACTATTATAACCTTGAAATAAATTATAGTTACAAAAATACCTTGATTTCTGCCCCAAAACAGTGTTATTTTGGGTCCAATATAGATAACTTATCTACCATAAAAAAACGAACCCTTATATTTACCCATATTACATAGTTATATTTTTGGGAATTACTTTTCTTATGTTACATAAAAAAAATTATTATTTCTTACACTCACATTTTTTTCAAATGGGTCCCACAAGATTTTTTTTCTCACTTCAACTTTTTCTCTCTCATATCTATTGTTTGAGTAGTAGATGGTACTTTTCTTATGCAACATAAGAAAAGTATTATCTTATATTTTTTTACATGACAAAATTTCTTTCCTGCAATAGGGATTGAAACCCCACATAAAAAAGTGTAAATTGGGTGAATGTGATTTTGATGTAAAAGCAATGATATCATGACTCTTTGTTGTTGTCTAGCTGAGGGAGCATATAGTTGGTACGCGACAACAGAATTAACACATTCACGGGTGGAATCAAATCCTGTATGATTTAATGCAAAAAAAAAAATGGGGGAAAAAATGAAGATAAATATACAAACAGAGAGAGCGTGTGTTGAGGGGACATAGAAATTAAAGTGACCCTCAAAGAAACTATGATCCCCCTTATATATATATATATATATATATATATATATATATATATATATATCTTCCATGACCAATCAAGCAAATAAAAAACATTGAAAATCAAATGGACATTGTGACTTCACCTGATGATGGGGGGTGTAATTTTTTTTTTCTTCTCTTTTTGTCTGAGCTCAGGAAGATGCTGTAACCATCCAAAGCAGTGGAATTTACAACATGAAGTTTGTAACTAGTCTTGTCTAAGCAAATTATCATGCAAAAGAAATAACTTGCTTTGTGAAATATGTGTATGAGGGGGACTTTATAGAAGGGTTAAAGATTCAGAATTAGGCATGCATTCATGCTTGTCTTAACCTGTCACGTGTGTACAGTCACAGGTGAGAGGATACAAAAAAAACAAATAACAAAAGAAATTTTAACGTAGAAAAAGTTATGACTAGAGATTTTCTGGGATGATGCACTTTTTTATTCTGCTCTGAGGTGATAGCAGAGTTTGTGGTTATCAGCTATAACACGTGGCACATGCTTTATATACACGCGCCACACTCGTGAAATTACTGGTTCATTGGCTTCAATGTCACCATGATTGATAGGCCATGAGATGAGAGAGAGTTCCTTCTATAATGCATAGTTCCAACACAATGTTTTCACATGCAGTTCTAAGCAGATTCTGCAGAAATCCAAGAAAAGGGTACCCTCTAATTTTCCTTTCCTCACTACATTTGAGGTCATATTTCGTGAGGAAGAGGAGAAGAGGGGACACGTATTCAGTGTTGAATTCACGGGATGGTGTTTTTAGTGTGTGTCACGGGCGTGTATATATGGAAGTGGAAGAAAAAGTTGATTAGATATTGTTAATGGTTTTGTTTCTGTGATTCTAATTAATGGTTGTTATTGTGAGACAGTGGATGTTGACAGCATATGAAGATCAGGAATAAAACACAGCATTAATTCTGGTGTCTGATTGTTAATTATAAAAACCCATTAGTTTAAAATTAATCTTGTTTGCATTTGTTCTCATGATAGTTTTAATTAAGCTCATGCACCAAACTGGGATTACAGGCGTTTTGCCTAATATAGTTAAAGCACAAAACCAAGTATATGAAGGATATCATTTTTCTTTTATGAGTTTTGTTAGCATTAGGACACGTATTAAATAAAAAGTATACTTGTTTAATCTTTTACGATTATAAAAAAATAATAAAAATACTGTTTTTGTACCTTGATATATACTTTGAATCACATGTTAACAAAACATTTTTAATAAGCCTAAAGCTAGCTCCATCTCACTTCTTGTTTACGGAAATTTCTTTGGTATTACGGATACATCCTAAACTCAGTATATCTTCCACTCATATTATGACACTATCTTACTTAAGTTAAATTAATAATAAATAATGTATTTTAAAATTAGGAAAGATAGTGATTTAATATAATGTAAGACACGTGTCACAATATAAGTGGAAGATGGACCGAATTTTCAGTGCATTACCAAAGATATTCTCCTTGTTTACAAAGGTATATATGTACACTCTTCGAATGCTCTTCCATCTATCCCCAATTCACCATTCCTTGGTCACCACTCAAATTAAATTAACATATGATGAAAATTAGGGATTTATATATATATATATATATTTTTGGTGAAAATGGATTTATATTTTTTACTACTATTATACGTACAACAATCAAATACTTATCATATATATATGTGAAATCATTAAATATGAGAAATCATAACCATACAAAAGATGAAAGCATTACATATGAGAAATTATAACTATACACTTGTTATTATTGTACATGAAACAACTGTAGAAATAATTTTACTTTAAAATTATGTTATTTACAACATTTGAGTAATGGACAATTTGGATTGATTGGAGGCTCACTCGCTTAATGGATCAATGGTTGATTGGGTATTCACTCACTTGATGGGTAATGGGCCGGTTGGACTTTTTTTAAAACAAATCATGGCCCATTTATAATCCACACCTGACTTGCTTGATCCATTGGTCACTTTATTTTGCAGTCTAATGTAGTAGTTCTATTGAATTGTAAAAATGTTCGATCAGTGAAATATAATGGAAAAAGATTCTTGCTATAATTTGAGAAGGCTTGTCCTCAATACAAGGATGAGTGAGTAAATTCTAATTCTAATTTTAACAAACCAAGCCAATTCGTCTTTCAGACTCCATCCAAATTTATTCAGAAGGTTTAAAGTGTTATTTAGTTTCCTATTTACTTTGTATATAAATGAGCCGTGTTAATGTGTATAACCATGAATTGATGTCACACATATGAGTTGCAGACTCCATCCTATTTACTTTGAATATGAGCAATTTTTATTTACCACTTTTTAGATGATGTCACACATGAATTGCCGTTGCTGCTTGTGACTAACATAGATTGAGATTCTGTTCAATTCTCAATCATGCACAGCAAAATCACACATATGAATTGCAGACTCCATCCTATATTCTTTGTGTTGTTCTCTTGTTAAGAGTGTTGTTCTCTTGGTCATGTAGAAGTAAGCTTCACAAGGTGAATTTTCCTTCTCCACTGTGCTTTAATTTACATTTCCTACTAACATTCAGAAGCTGGGAAGTGCAAAGAATATGATAGTAGCACGAAATATGAGCAGGAATTCCATTCCAAGTCCTTGAACAATTGTGGATAGCAAGGGACAGAAAATTTGAGTGTAGTGTTACTCTTGAGCAGAAGGTCAAAGTGTGTAAGAAGTGGAAATAACTGCTACTATCCAAGCCCACATTGAGTAAAGTAGCTAAAGAAAACCCGTGCTCTCGATATAAAGTAACAGAGTTAGCCTCAATTAGATTTCACGGAGCCGTGTGTTGAGCACAGAGCGAACTATTCTTTCGCCTTTTACTAAAGAATACCGTGTGCTCGTCACTATAAGCGGCATACGCCTATTTTTGGAGGGTTCTTCCTTAATGGAAGCCCCATAATTCCAGTATGAAATGTTTTTAATTTGGTTGATGTTTGTTTGTGCCTGAGTTATTGATTTGTGTTTTAGTATACGAAAGTCGTTTGATAATAAACAAAAACTTCATTGTACGATTTCAAGGGGGTATGTACGTTTGGCAGAAATTAAAATCGTTAGTCTGAAATTGTGTATCTTAACCAAAGTTTATTTGCAAATTACGTCTTGTCATATATTTAACGCGTAATTACATTGATGAGTGTCTGTTTAAAACTAAATTCTCATTTTTTATTCTAGAGAAACGTCTGTTTAATTTTTTTGTAATTTAATTTGTTAAATTTTGATGACATTTTTGTGAAATTTGATTAATTAAATTGACTATACTTTATATTATTGAAGAACTAAGCAAATCATGGGAATAGGACTGAAGAATCAATTTCGATGTAAAGGGAAGCCAATAATGATTCCATTGGGGAAAAGATACAAAGACTATGGGATGGGCAAACATTATATTTCACAGGTGGACAACAAACCCTAAACAATTTGAACTGCTAAAAAGAAAGTTATACAGAAATTATCACCTTATTTAATGACTTTTTTTATACATACCTTATTTAATGACTTGTATGAGGATTAAGTAACTGCAAGTAATATTTTATTCATAAAAAATGCATTATTTAATGTTTTGCATGAAAATGTTAAGTCTTAGATTTTTTTAAAATTTAACCTTCAATTGTGATGACATTGAACTGATCATTTTAATCGAAACCTGGCATTAGATGTAGCAATTTCGCAACAAATTTCCAAACAAGTCAAATGTGGCATAGATAAATCTCATTCTAGGTAAAAATGCCTTCTGATATAAACACAATATAATGATACCCTTTGATGCCTGCAGCTACAGAAGGTGGACATATCCGCTGCACTTCTTAAAATAACTACTTGACCCTTGCCTAGTCCAGCTGCGTTGCTGAATGCAATGTTGGTTGCGACGAAACCTTGAGGGTGCACTGGTACAGATCCAGATGAAACATGCAAGAGGATACTCATTAAATTTATCCTATGTATGAAATATAAATTTTCATGCCATAAGGACACCTGCAAGATTTGTTTTTGTAAGGGTGTATATATGTGCTTTTGCTTACCAGATTTGGTTTAGATGTTTATTCAAAATCCATCAAGAATAGTGTGATCGTTTGATAGTTGTTCGGTTGATACCTTCTCCAACTAACATTAAGTACTTGCTTTGTTTTTGTAAGTGACCTTTCAATGATTTTTATTTAGTCTTTCATTAATATAAAATACAATCAATTGTTGCAAAATGTCATCAACATTAATCATTAAATCAAGGCTTTGTTACATTCGAATTCCCCCCCCCCCCCCCCCCCCCAAAAAAAAAAAAACAAAAAAAAAATCAATTTGATGAGATTATACTCTATTAATAACAATTTTTTTAAAAAAATATTAGGTGATGGTATCTTTGGGTAACAAAAATAAAAACTTAATATTTTATGAAACTTAATGTTATGCTATCATACAATTTAACTATCACATTTACCTCATGTCTCCACTTCAAAAGTCCCACATGTACCTCAAGCTTACTCTGATCAGGGACCAAGAAATGCTACTAATCATGACAAAAAAGGAGTTAGCTAGTTTTCTCTTTTTATGTTCTATTAAGTTAGTTAGCAGTTAGTTTCGTTAGTTAACAGTTTGTTAATATGGTTTCTTCTGTATCAGAGTATGTATAAATACATTACAACACTTGTACCAATTTAGTTTTTTGGTTAATACAATTCAGTTTTACAATACAATGAGACTTTTCAGTTTTGTTATGCTATCAGAGCTCTAACAAAGAGCTCTAGTATTTCGCCTTCAAATTTTTGAGAAAGTGTTGTGACGATCGAAGTTCTGAAGCAGAAGTCCTCACTCATCAATGGAGGATCAACTGGTAACTCCACCTCAAGGTTCGGCACAACCTGATAAATGTTTAGATCTATCAGATCCATTTTTCTTGCACTCAAATGAGAGTCCTGCACTAGTTCTTGTCAATCCACCACTGACAGGTGCCAATTATCACTCATGGGCGCGAGGAATGAAAGTAGCGCTGATTTCCAAGAACAAGCTTGGATTTGTAGATGGAAGCATCAAGGCACCTGCAAATGATCATCAAAATTATTCCTCATGGCAACGTTGCAATACAATGGTAATGGCTTGGATTCATCGTTCTATTTTTGAGTCAATTGTGAAATCCATAATCTGGATCGAAAATGCACGAGATGTTTGGCTAGATTTACATAAACGTTTCTAGCAATCTGATGTTTTTAGAATCTCAGATTTGCAAGAGGAATTTTATAAGCTTCATCAAGGTTCTAACTCAATAACTGAGTTTTTCACTCAATTGAAGACTCTCTGGGACGAATTGGAGAGTCTCAAACCACTTCCTGTGTGTACGTGCACCACTCCTTGCACCTGCGGAGCTCTTCGCAAGATGAGAACTTATCGAGAACAAGATCATGCGATCAGATTCTTTAAGGGACTAAATGAGCAATATGCTCAAGTCCGTTTACAAATCATGCTGCTGGATCCTTTACCAAATGTGAACAATGCATTTTCCATGGTAATACAGCAATAACGACAATTCCAGCAAGAAATTCATGTAAATGATTCTGCAAATACACAAGCATTCAACATTGCTCGTGATAACAATCCTGTTCGTGACAATAATACTGTTTCAATGAATCGTGGTGGAAGAAATTTTAGAAGTCGTGGCAGAGGACAAGGATATGGAGGAAGGAATTCAAGTTCGAACAAATTGTGCACTCATTGTGGTAAGAACAATCATACAATTGATACGTGCTTTCATGTTCATGGTTTTCCTCCAGGTTATCACACTAGAAGCAATGGCCAACATGCAGCAAATTTGACAATTCAACAAAATGCAAGTCAATTTGAATCTGAAAGCAATGTTCCCAATCAAGTGTGACACTCACTCTGAATCAATACCATCAAATCATGACTCTTCTGCAAAACAACAATTTGAATCAAGCAACAGATGCAACACACATGGCAAATTCAACTAGAATCTCCAATGTCAATACACCTTCCCATGAGAATGTCTCAGGTGTGCAGTGGGTAGTTGATACAGGTGCAACCGATCATGTGTCTTGTGTTAGATCTCAATTTCTTTTTCTAAATGACCTATTTCAATTACATTGCCAAATGGCTCACACATTACTGCTTGTCAATCTGGTACAGTAGTCATATCACCCAATTTAACCTCATTTCATGTTAACCTCATTTCAGTAACTAAACTGTGTGCGGTAACTGCATTTTGACATTCCTTAGTGAATCCTGTGTCATTAAACAGAGGCATTCCCAAATGATGATTGGTACTGCTAAGTTAAGAGATGGCTTGTACGTGATTGTCAACAAAGTAGTAAATACCAAAGACAAAGAAGATATCAGAAAAGCAAGGTGCAATGTATCAGCAAATAAAAGTGAGGCAGTGCTATGGCATCAAAGATTGGGGCATGTCTCAGAAGTTTTACGTATTATGTCCTTGCAATTTCCCTTTATACCTTTCTGTCAATTTCTTGGTCCATGATGAGAGTAAGCTTGAGGTACATGGACACATGAGGTAAGTGTGATAACAATGAAAAGGTTCTACGAGATGACCGTACACAAATTAAGTCATGCCATTTCTACATAATGTCCAGCGTTTTAAACTGTTACGAAAATAAAACTTGCTTTAGTTTAAAAAAGATGTGACTGCAGTTAAAATGCGATTGCAGAAAACTTCGGCTTTAAAAGATGCGATTGCAGTAAAACTTCGGCTTTAACGGTCCATTTTCTACTCAATGCTCAATTTTGGACCTGTACTGAGCAGTGATTTTCCACAAATGAACAAATGATGAAATTTTATACTAGAATTGTGGGGCCCTCAAAAGATGAAGAACCCTCCAAAAATAGGCGTATGCCGCTTATAGTGACGAGCACACGGTATTCTTTAGTAAAAGGCGAAAGAATAGTTCGCTATGTGCTCAACACACGGCTCCGTGAAATCTAATGAGGCTGACTCTGTTATTTTATATCGAGAGCACAGGTTTTCTTTTGCTACTTTACTCAATGTGGGCTTGGATAGTGCAGTTCTTTCCACTTCTTACACACTTTGACCTTCTGCTTAAGACTAACACTCAAGTTTTCTGTCCCTCCCCTCGTTTGTTCAAGGACTTTGAATGGAATCCCGGTTCATATTTCGTGCTACAATCCTGTTCTTTGTATTACTCAGCTTCTGAATGTTAGTAGGAAAAGTAAATTAAAGCACAGAGGAGAAGGAAAACTCACCTCGTGAAGCTTACTTCTACATGACCAAGAGAACAACACTCTTAACAAGTGAAATTCTGTTCAATCTCAATCATGCATAGTAAAATCACAAATTACTTGGTGATAAGCAGGTGGACAATTTTATGTACCCATCAATGATGGGACGAGTAATTATATTTCACAGCCCTTGAACAATCTTTACAGCTACCATAGAAAGCTTAGTTGGTAGTCACAAAAAGCAGTTGCAAATTTGCAATTCATGTGTGACATCAGCAAGAAAGTGGCAAATTCCAAAAACCAGACCTCCTCTTGCAATGAAGTGATCAAAGGTTAATGCTTATTGCTAATTACAATCATATAATTCTAGCAATTTAACTTGTCATTTTCATAAATGTCTCACCGTTTATTCATTAACACATTTACGTCCTTCTTATACGTATTTTCCTCCTTGCACATGCAATGATCTAAGCCCAACCAAGTTCTTTAAATAGCAGAGACATTACATGCAAATTTGGCTGGCAAACTTTAGCAGCATTATTTCAAAAGGGACTCAATACTGCTGGCTAATAATGCAGAATGCAGCTCAGTAATGTTTCACATTATGCATTAGGAAAAGGCTTGCAATACATGATCTCTTTTTTGCGTGCTTGAAATACACCTCGAACAAGTCCTTCCCGCATTTTGTAAGCAATAAATTTTAAGTAACATACTTCTCATGTTCTAGAGATAAAAAGCATTGAGACCCATGTGTTAGAAAAAGTTATATGTAGGACTCATGTCACCACGGAAATCGAAGGGTGTGTAAGAAAATTTGAATTCTCATGTTGAATGAGAATTATAAATCCCTACAAGAAAATAACTTTAAATGTAATTACGTAACTTTGTATATTTTTAATTTAAATGGGTGGATTATGTGATATGAAAATTTATAATCAGGCAAAGTTGTTTTATACTAGGATCACAAGGTAACAAAACTATACATATACGGTAATACTTTCTTATGTTAAATAGGAAGAGTATTATCTCATAGTCAAACAATAAATAAGAGAGAGAAAAGAGTTGGAGGTGAGAGAAAAAATTTATTGTGAGACTCATTTAAAATATGTGAGTATAGGAGATAATACTTTTCTTATTACGTATTATCCATTAATTAAAACAACGTAATTTTTGGGTAATTATAGATAATCTTATCTATAGCCACTCTAGATGAGGTTATATACAGTTATCCCAAAAACTATATCATTTTGATTAATGAATGGTCTTTCTGTAATTTTAGGTTTTTCTGTAATTTTATTTATCATATGCATTTTACTGAAACACCCTTAATTAATTCACCTAAAATTATTCATCGATTAAAATGAGGTAATTTTTAAAGTGCTAGTAGTTTAGTTGCCCCATTAGAGCTAACTAGGTGTGGGGTGAGAGGATTAATTTATGTGTCCATCCTCCTCACGTATTTGGCATAGTGTAATATTAAGTGTCATTATATTAGCAAATTAAATATTTTGATGATTCAACCAATTTTTTTTAATGATTATATTAGTTTTTTTTTAAAAAAAATAAATAAATATCTAAAAAGGTTATTGTTATATTTATTAAAAGATTTCTCACCTTATCTGAAGAAAGCAAAGAAGATAGAGAATATTATCGAAGAAGGGTTGGGATGGCGTGTATGGCTCAGCAGTTGAGTGGGGTGAGGTGGTCACCATTAGCGTCGAAGCCAACGCAGAAACAGAAGCTGAAGCGTAGGCACAGTGTGATTGTGTGTTCTGTGGCACTCGCTAATGCTCAGAACAAAGAAAGGGTGAAGCTCAAAGAACTCTTCGAACAAGCCTACGAGAGATGTCGTACTGCTCCCATGGAAGGTGTTTCCTTCACCCTTGACCAATTCTCTGAGGCTCTCGAGAAGTATGATTTCGATTCTGAAATTGGGACCAAGGCAAGTTCCTTCCTTTCCCTCTATTTTATCATATAGTTAGTTACCAACATTGTCTCTTTATGACAATGGTTTTTTTTTGATGAATTTTCTATTGGGTTTTTGTTTAATTCTTTATTTACTTAGAATTTCATACATGTTTTGATTGAAGATGAAATGGGGTTCTGTTGAATTGAATTTTTTTGTTGTTGCTATGTGTATGGATGTGAATGTTTACCTAATTTGTCTGTGGCAATTGTTAATTTGTTGTGTATATGAAGAATATACAAACAAGGTGCTTGTAGTTCAGAGCTAGTACATTTTACTCCTTTTTTCTTTGTATTGGAATAGTTCTTAGAGTTAATCTGAATAGATTGGTGATGGTTGGTGGTAATGTTTCAGGTTAAGGGCACTGTATTTGGCACAGATGCAGGTGGAGCTTATGTTGACATTACTGCAAAGTCCTCAGCATACTTGCCCCTGCAAGAGGCATGCATCCATAAAATTAAGCATGTAGAAGAAGCAGGCATAGTTCCTGGTTTGAGAGAGGAATTTATAATCATTGCTGAAAATGAAGGTGATGATAGCTTGTACTTGAGTTTGAAGTCTATCCAGTATGATCTTGCGTGGGAACGCTGTAGACAGCTTCAAGCAGAAGATGCTGTTGTCAAGGGTAAGGTGGGTTTGGCATACCGAGCAATTCTATTTCAGTAAGATTTAGTATATTTGTGTTGATTTAGAATCCAAATAATTATGACATTAGTTTATAGTAATCTCTGTCGAGTAAAGATTACAAAGTGAAGCATAAGAAAAACTGTTCTTATTACCTTTCTGAGTTGATTTATTTGATCTTTAATTACATAGACCGGTTCATCTCCCTATCTATCTCCTTCTCTCTCTCCTCACATATGCACTTTGTGTGGCAGATTTTTAATGCAAACAAAGGTGGTCTGGTGGCTGAAGTGGAAGGCCTTAAGGGGTTTGTTCCATTCTCACAGATATCAGCAACGGTTAGCTCTTGACCTACTTTGACATTTATGGACTTGTATGCATCAGATTCAAACTTGCCATTTGGCAAGATTTCAACTTATGGGCAATTAAAAAAGTATGAGGGCTTATTGTGGGAATCAAAATCAGATGAGTGTGGCCTAATTGTATGTTTTACCAAGGAATGCAAATCTCAAAGCTTTGATGCAACATACCATGCAACAATATGGAGAATGACAAATCCATAATAAGTCTTTGACAAGTAGTGGTGGCTCAAACTTGTAAATATCAATCTTCCACTATTCAATTTCAGTGTTGAAATTGAGTCATGCAACTTTATTAATAGAACTTGT